>JAOUQZ010000032.1:9316765-9329677 GCA_028564935.1 Neosilurus hyrtlii | reverse complement strand
AACCAAACCATGAATTGTTTTAACATTTATACCAATACAAATTTTAATATGAATCTATGGGATAAATACATTGCCAACCATGAAGTTAAACACATTAAACAACTCTGTTCTTTTTTTCTCTTTGTATGTATATCTTCTCAAACAAAAAAAATCAAAATGTACTGATTTACAAAATCAGGTTACTACAAATGCTATTGTGGGCAATGAGAACCAAAAAAAAAATAATTCCGACAATTATATTGAGGTAAAAGTATGGCTAATAAACAAAAACACTAAAAATACAGAAGTGTCTGTATTGTTCAATACATTTTTACCAAAAAATTACAGAAAACCTCTTTTTATTAGGAGCCTTTTTAGACAAAATTGGTGGTGTATAATCTTCACTGTACACTACTGTATGTTACAGTGACATAGTGCTTCGCAGCAAAGAGGAAGGCAGATGCAAATGCAGACAAAATGGTGTTTTTTAATTATTGTTGGAATGATCAAGCAATTTACCGAGTTTGAAAGCCTCATCTTCAGCACATGGCAAGTAAATGTCTGGAAACTAAACTGTGGCGGACAGACAGACTGGACAGACAGAACCCATTCCTATAGTTCCTGAGGAGTGGGAGCTAATAAATGGCTAGATCACTCGAGTGAGCTGTACACCAAAAATTATGTTAATAAAACGCAGGGAGACAGTCCAAAAACAGTGTTCAGAATTGCAATCAATAAACAGGCAGTCAGGCAGACAGAATATCAGAAATGAAGAGGCAGCTAAACATCAACACACTGACAGCAAACAATAAACAAAACAAACAAAAATAGTCATTCTATAGAACGTCATAACCCCTCAGCCAGGATGCCTCAAGCACACGAAGGACAAAAGCCATCCTCTATACAAACAGTTTTGGACAATCAACATTTTATTAGCCCCCCTATACACAGGTTTAGGTCATAGGGAGTGCCTTTGCAAAAGTTCAGAAAGCTGTCATGCATATGAGCCGAGCAATGGCCCGGACAAACTTTATATGTTTATGGTCACTGTGCCAAGGTCAAAGGTCACATATGCAAATTAGCTGCCCCACGCACAGGTTTAGGTAATAGGAAGTGCCTATGCAAAAGTTCAAAAAGCTGGGCTGTCCATCAGGACATGGTCCTTATAAAATGTAGGTGATTAATGGAAAGGAAGCCAGGTTTGCAGAGCATTTGACAGAGTCCTGTTATGGGAGTGTCAATAGTCAGGTGACTGGAATCAGTGAAGTGCATGCTGGGAAGTACTGTGTGATTTGTGAGGTGCTGTAATGAAGTTATGATATTCAGTAAGTGAAGTTTAAAATGGTTTGTTCTTATTGAAGTAAACATTTAAAGGTTTAATGTTTGTTTTAAATGTATTGGTGCAAAAAAAATTCTAGATGTAAATTATCTCATTAAAGAAAACTGTTTTTTGGAAGAACCATTCACAGACTAATTGAAATACAGTAGTGAATATACTGAACATTAAGCTTTCTAGTCATGTTCATTTCACATGTTCATTGAGGAATGAATTCATTCATTTTATAAGTTCACAGTGGGGCACTGTGGCCTTGTTATAAATCAAATGAAAATTCTTAATGAGCATGGGTAATATACCTGTTTCATGCTTTTAATTTGGTAGTTGATTTTCCGGTTAATTTTTTTTTCCTCGTGGTTAAAAAAAACTGAGCTAACAGTCATTCAGACATTTAATCTGTCAATTACTTAATCTGTCAATCATTTAGTCAGTCAGTCAATTATTCAACCAGTCAATCATGTAATCTGTCAGTTAATCAATCTGTCAGTTATTTATTTAATCAGTCACTCAATTAGTCTTTCAATTATTCAGTCAATCTCTCATTCATTTAATCAGTCAATCAATTGGTCAGTCATTCAGTCAATCATTCAATTAATCAACCGGTCAGTCATTCAGTCAATCATTCAATTAATCAACCGGTCAGTCATGTAATCAGTCAATCAGTCATTTAATCGGTAAAATTATTGATCTGTCTGTCAGTCAGTAAGGCATTTAATCAGTCATTCAGTCAGTCAGTCAATTAATCAACTGGTCAATCATGTAATCAGTCAATCAATAATTTAGTCAATTAATCAATCAGTTGATCAAATAATCAGTCATTCAGTCAGTCAGGCTTTTAATCAGTCATTCAGTCAGTCAATTAATCAACTGGTCAGTCATGTAATCAGTCAGTCAATAATTTAGTCAATTAACCAATCAGTCGATCAAATAATCAGTTAATCAGTCAGTCCATCATTCAACCATTCAATCATTTAATCAATCTGTCAATCAGTCATTTATTTGCTCACTCAATTAGTCAGTCATATAATCAGTCAATCTGTCAATCATTTAATCAGTCACTCACTCAGTTTGTCAGTTAGTCATTTATTCATTCATCTTCTAAGCCACTTAATCCTAATTAGGGTCGCGGGAAGGCTGGCTCGGCTGACTGGCGAGGTACACCCTGGACAGCTCGCCAGGCCACTCACACAACTATTCTTAATCACACTCACACCTAGGGGTGATTTGGAACAGCCAATTAGCTTACTGTGCATGTTTTTGGACTGTGGGAGGAAACCAGAGTACCCGGAGGAAACCCACACAAGCACAGGGAGAACATGCATGTGTGTAGTGAAAACACAGTGGATGACACACATTGTTTAAGTTAGCTATGTGTTTATAGGTACATGATATTATGAAAACGATGCACAACTAATCACTGCAGTTTTATCATCAGACACCAGCTGGCATCATGTCACTGCCGTCAAAACACAGACGAACTCATAAGACTATACATAGGACGGGAGAGCATTCCAAAATGTTTAATTAAATCATTACAAATGTCAGACATTTAAAGAATCAGACATTATTTCCTTCTCCAAGATGATGTGAACAGATATCAACAAAGTGAAAAGACAACCCACAGACTTGTCAGACACTGAATACGTTTTTAACCAGGCAACTTGAAGTGCTTGAGAAACCAATGCAACAGAGTTTTAGAAATACAGCAACACTGGCTGTGAAACATTCCCATCTAAATGGCACCAAGGGAAGTGAGCCATATTCAGAGTAGAGCGTTTGTAAACCTCACGTGTGGCCTGTGACAGTTTTTCATTTCATGCAGGATCTCTCTCTCACACTCACGTACACACACACTCAATGTTTTCTGTATCATTTATATTCATTTAAGCTGTCTCATGACCTCTCTTTCTCTTGCTTTCTCTCTATCTCTCTCTCAATTTCTCTTTCTTCCTGTCTTTCCCTTTTTAAGATTCATACAGCAACTCAGCCAAGACACGGATTGTCCTAACTGCTAAACTGTTGTGAATGTGTGTTTTGTGTGTGTGTGTGTGTGTGTGTGTGTGTGTGTGTGTGTGTGTGTGTGTGTGTTACAATAAGTTAAGATGCCCATTAAGATTCCAAAAACCCAAAATATACCCTAAAGCTTAAAAAAAAGGCAATAAGGAGAATCACTTTTACTCTCCTGAATATTTTCATGATCGACCATTCACATGACTTCAAAAATGAAGGTAATGTAAGGCCATGTATTTTCATTATTGGTGTAAAACTCTGGGCAGCCCAGATTCAATGGAATGTCTCTGCTATACCCCTCCTTAAAACTACACTGTTCACTGTAGTGAAATGAGAGTATCCCCCCACACCGTTACTCAACCCCCACCAACCTAAACCAAAATGTTTCCTCAAGGTCCATGGATGCTCTTGATGCCAATTTATAATGCTACCATATGTAGCAAAAATCAAGACTCATCAGACAAGATGATGTTTGATGTTTTTTTTAATTCCCGCTTCAGATTTGTTGATCCCATGCCATCTGTAAGCTCAGATTTTTAGGGGATTAAGAGTGAAACCTTTTTTTTTTTCGTTAGAACCTCCACTTACTGGATGATGTTTGGTCACTAACTGCATATATAAGTATATGGGTCATTCCCTGAAATTGGTACCATAAAGTGTGACATTCACAATCCTCCAATTTCAATGTAGTCCTGCTTATTTCCGTCTATATCGACCATAAATCCATGAACCATTGTTCCAAGGACATCGAGAGAACTACGTCATGCACATAACTGCTGTTTTATTAGTAATAAACAGGAATAAATCTGTATGGACACCAAATTCATCTTCAAATTCATTCACGTATTGACAATAAATTCATCCCATTTCTGGTGAATAAATTAATTAACACTTGACTACGTGTTAAATAAATACACTTCAGGAGAAACTTAACTGTACAGTAAACGCCGTAACATGGAACCTCACCCCTTCCAGGAACAATGGGTTGGTTCTCTATATAAATGGTGCGGACACCACTCTGACACACGGAACCTTAAATTGATGTTCGATTCTCAGTTCACAAAGTAAGAAAAACAGGAATATCTACTTTGGATATAAATTTTAATGCAAGATCTTTATTACAAGCCCAACTATTTACACTTTGTACTGATAGTATGGCGATAGCACGGTATGACATGTTTCAGCATTTCATTTCATTTGATCCTGGGAGCTAAGTTGTCGAGGGCATTATGCCCGTGGTAGGGTCACCCAAGGCAAACAGGTCCTAGGTGAAGGTCCAGACTAAGTGCAGATCATAAGACCTCAGTGAGCAAGATTAATTCAAGGACAGTTTCCCTTGCCTAGGTGCGGGTTACCAGGATCCCCCCTGGGGCCAGGCTTGGGGGAGGAGTTCAAAGACGAGCACCTTGTGGTCGGGCTTTTGCCTATGGTGCTCAGCCGGGCCCAGTCCAAAGAGAAGACATGGGTCCGCCCTCCCATGGACCCACCAACTGTGGGAAGGGCTATAGGGGTTGGGTGCAGTGTGAGCCGGGTGGCAGCCGAAGGCGTGGGTTCTGCTGGACTGATCCTCGGCTACTGACTCAGGCCTTTGTGATGAAATGTCACCTCTCTGGCGGGGAAGGAGCCTGAGCTGCTGTGTGAGTTTGAGAGATACCAACTAGATATTGTCAGGCTCACCTCAACATAGCTTGGGCTCTGGAACAACCCATCTTGAGAGGAGCTGGACTTTGTTTTATTCTGCAGTTGCTCATGGGGAGAGGTGGCGAGCCGGTGTGGGAATCCTTGTTGCACCCCATCTTGGTGCCCACATGTTGGAGTTCTCCCCGGTTGATGAAAGGGTAGCCTCCTTCCTCCTCCAGGGTCCTGACAGATGTTGGTGCTTATTATGCACCAAATGACAGTTCAGAATACCCTCTCTTATTGGAGTCCCTAGGGGCTATGCTAGAGCGTGCTCCCCCTGGGGACAATCTCTTCATCCTGGAACCTAGGCTGTCAACTGATCACCACCCTGTGGCTCAGATGGTGGGGGAGGCTGCCCTCCAGACCTGGGAGACCCAAGTATGTAGTTAGGGTCTACAGGGAATGTTTGCTGAAGTCTCCTGTCAGAAGGGCCTTCAACTCACACCTCTGGCAGAGCTACAACCACATTCCAATAGAGGCCGGGGACATAGAATCCGAATGGGCCATGTTCCGGGTCTTCATTATTGAGGCAGCAGCCCATAGCTCTGAGCGGAAGGTTATCAGTGCCTGTCATGGGCGCAACCTCCAAACCAGGTGCTGGACACCTGCAGTGAGGGGGCCATTAGGCTGAAGAAGGAGTATTTTGGGCCTGTGGGACTCCCGACGCAGCAGACAGGTACCGACAAATGTGCTGCAGCTCAGGCTTTTGCCAATGCAAAATCAGTAAGGGCCCGAAAAAAAATTATTTGGTGTGGAATAGGTTCTAGACCACTATCTGACACCTCAGGAGGGGGAAGCAGTACTCCACAATCACTGTTTACAGTGGAAGTGGGGAGCTGCTCACTTCGACTGGGATGTTGTCAGGAGGTGGAAGGAATACTTCGAGGACCTCCTCAATCCCACCAACACGCCCTCTGTGGAGGAGGATGAACCTGGGGTTCAGAGGAGGGTCTGCCCATCACTGGAGCAGAGGTCACAGAGGTAGTTAAAAAGTTCCTTGGTGCCAGGGCTCTGGGGGTGGAAGAGATCTGCCCTGAATACCTTAGGACTCTGGATGTTGTAGGACTGTCTTGGTTGACACATCTCTGCAGCATTGCGTGGTTATCGGCACCGTACCTCTGGATTGGCAAACTGGGGTGGTAGTTCCACTTTTTAAAAATGGGTGGGTGAACCTCGGATTCAGGAGGAACAATGTGGTTTTCGTCCTGGTCACAGCACTCTTGACCATCTCTACACACTCTAAGCCAAGGCTGTCCTTTGTCACCAGTTCTGTTCATAATTTTTATGGATAGAATTTCTAGGAACAGCCAAGAGGTTCTGGTTTGGTGGCCATAGGATCTTGTCTTTGCTTTTTGCAGTCCTTTTGGCTTCAATGAGCCAGGACCTCCAGCTTAAATTTTTTTCTTTTCCGGATGTATTTGAATTATTTTATCTGACATGTTATATGTTTTAAGCTGGGATCACTCTTTTAATTATTTATAGTTTTTGGAAAATATTATGTCCAAAATGTGAATCAGTAAATTTGACCAGTTTCATAGAATGACCCAAATTCTGTATCTTAAAGAATAGTTGAGTTTAGCTCTACATTTTGTGACGTCTACTAAATTGCTGGTAAAGCAAAAACAATGCAATAATAATAATAATAAAAATTTTGTCATCAACGTACGAGACTCTACCCTGAAACTAACACTGCTTCATGAACAAGCTCGCATTTCTCAGACTGCTGAAGTGAGATTTTTAAAAGACTCATTTAATTACCGAAGTTCAGCAAAAAACAAAAAGGAAAAAATATAGCCTCATTCCTATTTTTTGTCATTGTTTCTGAAATGTAAACAGAGCTAAAGCATGGATCTGTACATTTGTACCAAACACTAACATTTTATTAAAATAGGAAACCGTGAAGCTCTGCTAGTCATCTTAACCTCGATGGAACAACAATTTTTTTTTTATGCTAACATTAACTGTTAAAAGCTCAAAGGCTTAAAAATAAAGAATTTCTTCAGCTTTTTTTCCAGCATAATTTCTCTCCCATGCATTTGTAGAGCTTTTGTATGTCTATTTGCATAAATAATGTTTATCATACTGGAGACAAGATAAGGTGCATGTTGTAAAATGAACTATTTTATGGATCTGGCAATAAAAAGCTGATGACGCATACGACGTCCAGAGCTAAAGCTTGGGCAGAAACTATACACTAAGTAAACACACCCACATATTTTATATATGAATATATGTGTATACACACACACACACACACACACACACACACACACACACACACACACACACACACAGACAAACACAGTTACCAGGATTGACACCTGCGTTGCATGTGATTTGCCTACAAGGTGACATGGCATCCATCTTGGCAGCCATGTTTGACAGCTTGTCAATAGAGAAAGAAGCAGAAATATGAGCTACTGGACTCAGTCAGAAAAACTAATGACAAGGTAAATTACAGCAGGATTTCAAACTTCAAAAGTGCTCTTTCTTTCTTCGCCCCTCTCCTTCCCTCCATCAGCATTTAATTTCAATCGTTATTCTTGCTTTGCTCATAAACTCACTGGCGGATTATTTTCCCCCCTCATCTTTTTTGCTTGAGTGGTATGAAATCTACACTTTAATATCACCACACTATATCATACTCATCTTTCCCCCTCCATCTCATTGTCTCTCTCTTTCTCTCTCTCTGTTATTTATTTTTTAAATCAGAGCTTTCATGTAGCCTTGGCGCACCTGCCCTTCATTCAGAAAACATATTTGATGTTTAATTTTAAAATCTACGGCTGTTAAGATTACTGAAAAAGCATGAAATAGAACGATTCTATCTGCCTTGTGATAATCCTCCAGAAAATCAACGAGCCAGTGCCATCTCTTTAAGATATCGCTCACACTTTTTTCTCATTTGGGGGTTAATTTGCTGTTAAAAAACTTTCAAGCAGGAGTGTTTTCATCATAATAAAAAATTATGGTGTTGAATTTTCTAAATCTGATCACAGATTTAAGAAAGAGCAAAGACAAACACTCCTGAAGCATTATAATGGCTTTTGTGTAGCCACTTAATCCTATTAGAGTCACCAGGATGCTGAAGCCTATCTCAGCCGACACTAGGCGAAGGTTGGGTGCACGATAAACAGCACACTAAACCATCGCAGGGCGAACACACAACCATTCACACTCACATCCACGTCTAGGGGCAATTTGGAACAGCCTAATTTACATTTCTTTGGACTGTAGAAGAAAACTGGAGTACCTGAAGAAAACCCACTCCACCATGCGAAGAACATGCCAAATCCACACAAAAATGACCTCACGGAGCCCAGGACTCGAACCCAGGCCCTTCTTGCTGTGAAGGGGATGTGCTCACCTCTACACCACTACAATTATTCCTACAGTATTTATTTTAAATCATATATTAGCATTGATGCTAATAAAGAAGTGCAATCTGGAACTCTTACAGGCTATTTGTTCAGATTAGCCGCTAATTTCCATCTCAATTCTGCTTGTACTTAGGAAAGAAATCATAGATTGGCTCCCAGATGGTCTATATACGTTGGCCAAATGTTCAAGCCTGCAAAAGTAATCCCATTTTACTCCCCAGCATAAAATCCACAGGCACTAAACAGTTGGGAGCCCAAGATGTCTGGAATTAAGCGACTCTGTATTCAGGCATTTTTCAAACCTATTCAAATCATGCTTTAGGCAGCACATATATCCGTCGGTAGACCTTCATTGAAACATTCGCTCACACATATCTCAGGAACTAGGCCATGAAAACGCATCAAGCTTTCAAACAGTTGGCTAAAAAAGGCACCACGGACAAATGAATTTCAAGTGATTACTAAAAAGTACTTTAATAACTAGTGAATATTCAAAAGGGAGGTGCGGTTGCATAGTCATTAGAACATCTGCCTCACAGCAAGAAGATCTTGGGTTCAAGTCCCTCTCTTGGTAAGCGTGTTTCTATGTGAAGTTTGCATGTTCTCCTTATGCTTGTGTGGGTTTCCTTCGAGTACTCCGGTTTCCTTCCACTGTCCAAAGACATGCATTTTAGATTAATTGGGGAGCCCAAATTGCCCCTAGGTGTGGATGTGGGTGTGTGTTGGCAATGTGATAGACTGGCAAGCTGTTCAGGGTACACCTCGCCATTGTTACGCTTTAGAAATGTACAAATAAACCATAAAAATGTTTCTTTTTATGTTCTTGGGTAGCATATACTTAGTTTTATCTATCTTCTGGACTATCTGGCAATATCCACATCGCCTTTAGTGAATAGTCATTATTTATCCACAGCCTTTAAAATCAGTTTAATAAATTAATGCTAAATGTGCTGAAATATTCTGAAAGTTCATACAAAACTACTTTAGAGATGAAAACGTACGTGAATATAAGCCTTAGAGGTAAAACCACGCCAACAGCTGCTATAGAAAATAAATCAACACCTTCTGATTTGATTGACAGCCTCACAATTCAACACTCGAGGCGTTCTAGAATCTCACCACTGCTGTTTATTGAGCCGCGTTGTTTAATCAAATAAAAGTCAGACCAGAAATATCTGACAGCACTATCCAGGAAAAGTAACATCTGCCCTGACAGAGTATGATAGACAACTGTGACATCTCCTCAGCTTCAGCTCCAAAAATATAGAGGCGTGTGTTATAGAGATGCATCTCACGTGATGGGTTTGGAAACGTCTGTAAGACGGCTGAGCAAGCGTCAAAACACCAATTTCAACTAAAATAGAGAAGGCGGGTGTTGTTGTTTTTTTTCTTTTTCATCTTCATCATATTCAGCATCTATTACTGGATTCATTTACCCCTGAATTTCAAGAGGCAGCTCACAGCTTATGGGTTTATAAGATATATAGTTAATTTATGTTTCCTGAATTAATTTTAAAGTGACAGTGTGTAACATTTTGGAGGATTTCTTATCAGAAATTAATTACATTATCAATAAATAAGTTTTCATTAAGTGGGGCAGTGGTGGCCTGGTGGTAGGGTGCTGGATTACTGATCCTAAGGTCAGGGGTTCAAGCCCCACAATGAACAAGTTGTCACTGCTGTCCCCCAGTGCAGCTAACTGGGTTATCAAAGACCGGCCATGTCTCTCACTGCCTGTGGTGAGAGGCATGTAAAAGAATCATGAAGATCCTTCCTGTCCTCGCCCAGAGTCGGCTGAGATAGATGCCAGCCTCCCCGTGACCCTAATTAGGATTAAGCGCTTCAGAAAATTATTGAAAGTTTTCATTAATCTATAGTTTCTGTGTGGAGTTTGCATGTTCTCCCCATGCTTGCATATACTGAATACTCTGGATACTCCTGTTTCCTCCAACAGTCCAAATACATGCACGTTAGGCTAACTGGCTGTTCCAAATTGCCCCTTTGGATGTGAGTGTGAATGGTTCTCTGTGTGTTTTACCCAGCAATGATCTGGCAAGCTATTCAGGGTGTATACCCTGCCTTTGCCCAGAGTCAGTTGACCCAGCCTCCCTGCCACCCTAATAGCAGGACTCTACAAAAATATAAAGGCTTCAAAGGAAAGGAGTCGGGAATAAATTTTCAGTTGGTTGCGATCTGGAACCTCACCACTAAATGCTCCTACTGTAGATACCATTTACAGAGATACAAATCTTACACGTTGTACCTTTAAAGGATACTTCTGGCATTTTTCCCCATCTGTTTCTTCATATTTTATTTCTAAGGACAAAAATAAGGACTGAAATAGGTCCAGTACTGAGTTGAAAGAACGGCTGTAACCCTGTGGGGCAATCATCCTCATTCCATGTGTGTGAAATAAGAAGTCACTCAGAATTCATGAAAAATTCTATTTCCACAGTAATAACAAAATTCCATTGTTACTTTAAAAAGACTTGAATGAATTTTGTGACTTTTATAAACATACCCCTCACAATAATTGACTGAGTGGGGTGCTGTGTCAGAGACTGGAAGAAGAGAAAGATAAAAGCGACAGTCATTTTCTTTAGTGTTATTTTAGGGTTATTGAGGTAAACAGACACAGGTGTAGCTCTGTATGAATCCTTTCCACTGTCAAGTTCTTATAGTAGCATTGTGAGTCTCACTGATGAATAGAAGCAGTTTATTCTGACACGGTTGTTTGCCCCATAGGGCTACGTTTTATAGATATTTTGCTGGTAAGATGGTTGCCAGTTATAGCTTGTAAACTCAGTACTGAACCAGTTTCAATCACTTTTGCCCCTAGTAAAAAAAAAAAAAGAAACTCATGAAATTATTGAGCCCAGTTTCAAAAATACTGAAGTTTTTCAATAAGCTGTAATTCTAGAACTGTTGGCATCTAGAAAATATGTTGCATTAACATTTTGTATTTTAATTGGAACATTTTAATCTTGAAACTTTTCCACAAGGGATGTAAGGCTTTCATCTGCATGGATTTGTTTGATTGTCTGTTAGCCACTTCCTGTCCACACTTTTTCACAGATCATCACAGATCGGAGGCTTTGATATAGGTGACACAGTGGCGCAGTGGTTAGCACGTTCGCCTGACAGGAAGAATTTCCGGGGTCTAGCATTTCTGTGTGGAATTTGCATGTTCTCCCTATGTTGGCGTGGGTTTCCTCTGGGTACTCCGGTTTCCTCCTCCCCCCAGTCCTAAAACATGCACAGTAGGCTAACTGGCTGTTCCAAATCATCCCTAGGTGTGAATGTAAATGGTTGTATGTGTGTTGGCCCTGCGATGGCCTGGCAAGCTGATCAGGGTTTACCCCACCCTTACCCATAGTCCAATAATATGGGCGTAAGCCTCCCCGCAACCCTAATTAATATTAAGTGGCTTAGAAAACGCATGGATGAATGAAAGCTTTGACATCGGACAAAGTTTCATCGAGATTTAATCCAGATTGCAATTTAAACTGAACATGGGAAATCCCATTTAACAAGTTCGGAAGTTTATATCTGTGCAAAATTTCATCAGATCAGGACCAAACTTGTTATGCTTATGTAAAATCTCAACAACTATAAGAAAGTAAAGTTTCATCCTGATTCAGAAATTCTTCAGGATCAAAAAGAGCAAAATTTTTGAATTTTAGCTGCTTGTTGAGCAGCATGCTGGCATATTGAAAAGCACACCTACCATACAGCAAGAATGTCCTTGGTTCGAGTCCCAGACTCAAGTGATTTTTTGTTTATGTGGGTTTCCTCCAGGTACTCTGGTTTCCTTCCACAATCCAAAGCATATTAAGCTAATTTGCTGTCTTTAGGTCTTTAGGTGTGAGTGTGAATGGTTGTGTGAATGGTTGTGTGTCTTGCTTTACAATGGTATGGCGAGCTGTTCAGGGAGTACCGTGTGTGTTGGCTGAAATTGGATTCAGCCTCCCCGTGACCCAAGTAGGATTAAGCGGTTCAGTAAATGAATGTGTGAGTGAATGTGTGAGTCAGTGAGTGAGTAGTTGCGGTATGTAAGACAGTTTTGTAAAGTATCTATTAGTGTTAAAAACATCCATCCTCCACCAAGATATCATTGGGAGACTGCTGGTTCATTATACTGTCATCTTTCTTGAATAGCTAGTTTAAAGTATTGTTTAACATTGTAAGGTTTTGGGGGGTTACTGGGCTTGGCAGAGTGTATGCTCTGTCTGAGTGCTTGTTAACATTAAAGCTGACTTGTTTTCGATTTTTTAAGATTTTGGTTAAAGAGTTTGGTTAATATATGAACACCTTATGTCTATGACTGGGCAGTGGTGGCCTGGTGGTAAGGTGCTGGATTACTGATCCCAAGGTTGGGGGTTCGAGCCCCACTGTCAACAGTTTCTCACTGCTCTCCCCCCCAGTGCAGCTAACTGTGTTATCAAATGCTGGCCATGTCTCTCACTGTCTATGGTGAGAGGCATGTAAAAGAACCATTGCTGATTGTCGTCAAGAGTAGCTGCATAG
>JAOUQZ010000032.1:9274872-9299486 GCA_028564935.1 Neosilurus hyrtlii | reverse complement strand
GCGTGTGTGTGTGTGTGTGTGTGTGTGTGTGTGTGTGTGTGTGTGTGTGCTTGTGTGCCTCACCTAGCAGGTCATTCTGTGGCATCCATTCCACTAGTTTGGTGTTGTTACCCAGGTTCCTCGGGGGAACTCCAGAAAACCTGCACAGAAACAGAAGAAAGATTGAGATCTTGGGTCACTCTGGGCTCTGGGCCAATCAGCTGAGGTGCCAGTTTGCGCTATGTTTACAGTGTACACACATGGTGGTTTTATAGAACAACAATCAGATTGCAAATAACAGCCAAGATTCAGCAGAAGAACCAGGAGGTAAAAGGTGTCACTGAGTGACTTGCAGGGAAAATTTTTACACATTTTCTTTTCCTTTTGCATCATGTTAAAAGTTGAAAAGAATTCTGGGGTAAAAGGGGCTGATAGAGGTAAATGCTGATAAGCATTATGTCCTACCGACATCTTCTGTCAGTCTTGGCACCACACTGACATAACGGCTGCCTCTTTTGTCGCTGACAGACACTTGAATTATGACTCCTTGCATTTTCGTTTGCTTCTGGTCTGTTAGTGTATCATGTAATATGGCCCACATCAACACAATCTCAGTCAAATGCAGGGTCAAACACTATCAATGTCTATATCTAACAGTCACTAAGGTTTAATTACTGTATAATAATTAACTTCACATACCATCATTACCTCCATGTACCTCTGACATTTAAGGTGGGGGGTTGTAACTTTTTATCTGTACGCACATGTTAGTTACATGGGTTGAAACGGACAGTAATCAATAAACTGTGAGATCTAAAAAAGTTAGGGAGTTTTTCCTTGCCACTGTCGCCACGGGCTTGCTCATTAGGGATGTGTAGGGGGTTGTAAAGAAAAAAATTTTGATTCCTCCCTAATTTAATTTTACTATTTAAAGCTGCTTTGTGACAATGTCAATTGTAAAAAGCGCTATACAAATAAAACTGACTTGACTTGAAAAAGGTCCAAAAATGAAAAAAATCCATCATCTGTGGTGATGGTACTCATTTTTAAATGCTGACCAGTCACTACCTGATGGTAAACTGGGAAATATCCAATCAAATGCTCCTGTGTTTCCCTATCGTGCATAAAGCAGCAGTCAGAGCAAGCTTGAGCATGTGGAGGTGAGCGTGGCTTTGGAAGGACCTCCAAGGCCAGAGCCCTGAAGAGATGTTAGTTTCAAATTATGCTAGCTTTCCAGATTACCAACCCCAGCTTTAAGTGATACAAGTGTAGAGAACATCAACTGGCACGAACAGCAATTCTGCAATCTAAAAGTTTGGTAATCATTTAAAGCTAGATAGCATATGTGTTGTACATCTGTCACGGGGAAAATAGATCAGGTCTGTAAGTCAAATCGGATGTTCATACTGAAGTGATGCGATTGTTGCAAGACCGAATAAATAAATTAATAAATAACTACAACAACAACAAATAACAATACAATATTCCTGCGACACTCGATAATGTACAACTGCCATATGTACGATACGGAGCACATCGGCTGACCCAACATTCGTACGCCTATCATGGCACAGGTTAGTACATCATATAACAGATCTAGGAAATGGACCCAATTATTACGTACAAGTTTAATTGTTTAATTGAAATTGTTTAATGATCAGAATTCCACGACAAGAAACAGCAACAGCATTTTCCGTCGCACAACAGGAGTTTAATACGACACACCCACACCTGTCCGAGGAATTTGCCCAATTTGTGTCATGTACCTGTTGTATACGAAGTTTAAGTAGTATTTTGGAATAGCATAATGAAATGTTATTACACATTAGCACCGATAAGTTGATCCTGCAAACGCTTCTCTTATTGTCTGAACCACAGAGCCGCCGTGTGCATTACAATAGAAGCACTAACATATAACACCAATCAATCATACTTATAAACTCTACTGCCAACATTCTTCTCAGAGTTACAGAAAAGCACCTTCTGACTAATCAGAATCGAGCACCTTCTGGCCAATCAGAATCGAGCATCTGGCAGCGCTTATGCCTTTATATATTTTTATGTGTTGTTTATGGCAACTGAAGCATAACAGGATAATTTAACAACAGTTAACACAATTAACACAGAAGATTCACCTATAACAATGAAATCATAAAATGGTCATAAAATAGCATTGGCTCCGTACTGCACATTATACTCTCTCTCTCTCTCTTTCTCTCTCTCTCACACACTCACACACACACACACACACACACACACACACACACACACACACACACACACACACTCACACACTCACACACACACAGGAGTGGAATTTTGTATAGTTTACGTTTAATATTCTGACATTTCTGAACAATCCCCGACTACAAGAAACTAACATCTGTAGATGGGTTTCATTGGTCTCCAGTTATTCTGGCTCAGACATCCGAGACTTGTACCCACACAGGACTCGGATTAGTTTGGTGTCTTCTGTGACCAAACCATGGGAACAAATGAGCTACCAGAGAACCTCATCTTACAGGAAAAGATCCATGGCACTGAGAGTAAACACTAGATGGACAAATTTAATTTGCTTTACATTGTAGCGAATAATAAACAGAAGTGTGCCGAAAAAGACAACTTGCAGGTTTCACCACTTCTAACTGGCGAACTGTTGACGACTTTTCTGTTATATTTTTGTGAGTGGTTGATGGCGACACCCCGCAAACGGTCAGCGACATGTTGGTAAATGTGGTGACTGTGAGAACAACTGTTCTCTGACAGTTTGCCATATGCTCACAGAGTGGCCTTCATACAGCACCACGGTCTCATGACCAGAAATGTTCATACTTTACACACAGAGTTTAAAAACAATTCTTCAAGTATTCTTTAACAAGCTGCCAAGTTCCTGAGGGAGGCAAATGATTAAAGAATCTTTGACGACAACAGTTGGTGACGGTATGTTGGCTAAAACGACAAGTTTGCCAAAAACGTTCAAGTCTTTGGCGAGGTAAAGTGAGACAGACGAATGGATGGCGAACATGCCAGGACTACATTGAGAGTATGTGTAGAATATTCACAGAATGAATGGCAAAGGTCCATCTGCGTCACGTGTTTGCAAGTGCAGTAAGATAAATGATTGACGTCTAGATGCACAACCACCTGCTACAACAATACTCCGTTGCTAATCATCGTACACTATTATAAGTTACATTTTAGTCCCATATCCCTGTTCTCAACAAGTTCATCCCAGGTGACATTTGGATTATTCTACGTCACATGTTCAACAGGTTGCATCATCTGAATTTCCTAAAGCTCAAAGGAAAAAAAAATTCATTTTGAAACAGCCATTAAGCCTCATGTGTTTTTTGTCTTTTTTATGTATTCTATAAGTGTCTTTGGACTGTGGGAGGAGACCAGAGTAGAGAGAGACTTTAGGTCAATCATTTGAATGTCATTTCATCATTATGTCACTGCAGTCAAATGCTAAAAACTTAAATGTTACTGACTGAAGAGGAAAATTGCAGCCCTGCACAGGAATGTGACCCTGTAATAAATGTGAAGTGGTTGAGTCAGAAGGGTTCATCCTTTTTTTTTTTTTTAAAGCACACTTACTTGGATTCAGTGTTGAAAAATACTACTAAAGTTTAATTTCAAAATCAACAACCATAATTATTGTATTCTTATAATGCCATGGGGAGAATAGATATTCGAATGAACATTCGCTCAGTGAGGCTGTTTATTATTACTATTTTCCTTTATAATAAAAACATTCAATAAAATCAAGGTAAAAGGTCAGGGGTCAAGCGAACATAATCAAGCCAGAGTAACAGGGTATGATAAAAATCTAAAAATATTTCAGATGCCAAATTTCGATTCAATTCCATTCAGGAGTTCCATTCAATTCAAAGTTTATTTTTTAAAAAAAAGGAATATCTTTCCTCATAAGGTTGTCAGCCTCCTGATGAAATATGCAATCTCCATTTTTGATCAAAATGAGTTTATGCATGAATATAAATTAAGATAAACCTCTGCAACTACCTGAAAAAGCTGGTGGCTTTTTTGGACATTCCTGAAAAGTAAAAAAAATGGAGATAGCAGGTTTCATCAGGAGGCTGACAACGTGCTCTTGGCAGGTACACCAAGTAAACAAAACTTTGTGTTGTCAGCATTGCCATCATTATCATGTTTTTTGTTGTTTTTCCCCCTACATCAGCACAAAAAATGGTCTGGGCAGCATTATCCATGTTCAAAAAGGAGTGTGAACACCACCTTGAGCAACATTTTACCAAAAAATTGTTTTTTAATGTTGAATGCTTGAATCTGATTGGTCAGCTGGCTCTACCTCTTCCGGCAAGGTTTATATTACTGCACTCTCATAGCCAACAGTAACATCTCACACAGGAATACGGAGATAAAACGGTGTGTGGTATCTTTTAGGACGAAGACTCGAGTGTCAGAACTTCATAACACCCAACAAACAGCATTTTTTTTATCTGAATAACGGCAATTTGGATAAAGGTGTTGAGGGATCAAAGGTTTAGAAGTGCCATAAAATAATTGAAAACAGGAATCAACATGTTCCGCTAACAGACAATGACATCCAGTAAAATTAGAAACTGACAGATACAACGCACTATTCTCTGAAAAAAAAATGTCAGGGATGACAAACTGCTGTGGTATAAGATGAATACAGATGTGCTTCCAGATGTGCTGTTACAGTAAAGTTTCAGGGTGGTAACAGGAAGTCTGCTTTAATACACCACCCAGTTTTTGATAATTTTCTTATTCCCGCAGGCACTGAAATTATTTATTCTTTGCATTTAAATACATTATTTTCACAATTATTACCATATAATTATTATTATTATATATTATTACACACTATATTTTACATGTAAGGGATAAAACACCCATAATTTAAAGAACCAACTAGAACTACTGTCTGGCAGTTATATGCCCCCATGCAGGAAGGCCACATTAACCTTAACCTTTGACCTTTGACCAGGGCTGTCGCAATAGTTTAATAGTTATATCGTATAATCTACTCGGGCTGTATAGCCACTCGTAAAAGTGCAAAAAAGCACTACTCTTGAAGATGGCAGGATGCCAACAACAATAATCGTGATCATTGACATGAAAACAATTAATCTCTATAATTTATGTGCAATTAGTAACATAAAAAAATGATGCTGGGAGCATTTTTTTTTTCCCTTTTCTTTATAGTTTTTCCCCCCAAATTTTCCACCCCTAATTTAGTCATATCAAATTCTCACCCGTTAAGTACTGCCTCCCTATCACATACAACTGCCACCAACCACGTGCCCTGTCTGTAACACATGATGCCGCCACCTGCATCTTTACCCAAGGGTAAGTGCTATCTGCCCCCTTTGTATGAAAGAGCTCACAGACACCCATGACTGGCTGGTGATCGCTGTGAGTGACAGGGAGATAAGTGTATGCCATCCCTCCCTCTGTGGGAGCTTGGCCAATCAGCTCGCATGGACTCCCTGTCATGAATGGCTACGGCATCAACCCAGGTTCAAACCTGCGATGAGAAGGGGGGTGTACAACAGATTACAGTTTATCAGCAATCTACATTTTTTCCCCCTAAATATCATCATTTTCTAAATATCATTAATCGGTTTCTGGGACATTATATCATCGAACAAAAAAGTTATTGTGACAGGCAGACCAAAATTTAATCAGTTCATCCTTGAGTCAAGGGTGGCATTTGTGCCAAGTTTAAAGAAAATCTCTCAAAGCATTTTTGAGATATTGCGTTCACAGTAATGGCCCGGACGAACAGACAACCCAGCTATTGCTGGTGCAGAGGCATAAAAAATGGTCTCAGATCTAATTCGTGGGCATCTTACAATAAATTACAGAACATTTTTAGTATTCTTACAGATTACACTGTTTATTAAACTTCCTCATTAAATTTTCACCAGCTCCCAACTGCAGGTCATGAACAAGGCTGAAATACACCCGTCTAAAACATTAGCATCTGAGCAAGTTAACACTCAACTCATTCTCATTTCACAAAATCTTTTGAAAACACTGTTTGCACTCTCTAGTCGAACCAGGCATGTGCTGTGTCTCCACTAATCTTTCTCAATACTGAACCTGAAGGTGTTTACAGCTGGTATAATCATTATTTAAACAGTTAAAAAGATAAGTTATCTGTTCACTTAGGTAACCATCCAGGCTCAGGCATCATGTATCCATGCCATCACAATCAGATTCCACTCATCAGAGGCAAATGTTCACCTTGAGATCAGATTCTCTTTGAGTTTTCCAGGTTTATCTCAGATAATGTGTGAATCAGATCATGGATTCTTTGTAATGCTCGCCGAAGTTACAAACATGCAAATCCTTAGTCAGCAAAGCAGGTACTCTGGTTTCCTCCCACAGTCCAAAGACATGCACATTTGGCTATATGGCTAATTAAAATTGACCCTAGGTGTGTGTGTGTGCGTGTGCGTGTGTATGTGTTTGTGTGTGTGAGAGAGAGAGAATGGTTATGTGTTTATTGACCCTGTGATGATGAGTTGTGAGTTGTTCAGGGTGTACCCCGCCTTTAACCACAGTCGGCTGAGACTCCAGCTTAGTTGGATTAAGCAGTGTGGCAAATGACTGAATGAATTAAAAAAACCAAAAGATTAAAGCATTAATATTATATACATAATTAATGAACATAATTATTACAAATTCTAATTTTATCCATTCATATATCTGCCAAACCACTTAATCCAACTAGGGTCACTATCTCAGCTGAAGAGAGAAGGTGGGGTGTACCCTGAAGAGCTCACCAATTCATCACAGGGCCAACACACAACCATTCATACTCACATTCACACCTAGGGACAACTTGGAACAGCCAATTTGCCCAAATGTGCTTGTCTTTGGACTTAGGGAGGAAAATTGATGACCAGGATGAAACCTTTTCAAGAATGTTTAATACATGCAAACACCGCACAAAAATGACCACGCCCAGGCCGGGACTTGAGCCCAGGACCGAGGACTCCTGCTGTGGGGCAGAAGTAATAACTACTAAACCAAAGCAACCATAATTCAGGATACAGAAACTGAAAACTCACAAAAATAAATCCCTAATGAAAAAAATAAATAAATAATAAATATACAATGATCATAACAATCCAGAGAATTTAAAAATAAAAAAAATAATAAAAATAGTATATATATATATATATATATATATATATATATATATATATATATATATATATATATATATAAAGCAAAAGTATTCTTCTCCCTCTTCTATTATTAAATTTATTATTATAATTTATTTTTTATTAGTGCCATTTTTCAGTGACTGAGCGAGTGACCCACAGTACTCCTACCTCCATATGACTTTCTGCTTCAGACGGCTCAGTGCTCCTGCCAGCTTGTAACTGATGTCATCAGACAGGTATTTTACCCCTGCACCGAACGACACCACCACAAACCCTTGCTCCTCGGTGTCGTTCACCCAGGCTGCAAATTCCTGAACAGACACACACACACAGTCTCAAAAATTCATAAGGCATATTCAAATCCAAAGTACTACAAGCTCAGGTGGGGTTTTACATATATTTGAATTATGTTTGTGTGTCAGGTGAAAAGGAAAGCACAGAAAAAAGAGAAACGGATTTATTCATGACATTTTATTTCTGTCACCGATATGTTCATGCTCTTGTACTCGGCGCTCTCTGTGACCCCTGTGCCTGTTAAAATGTTGTTGTTTCCCTTTGACGCCATGTCATGCCAGCATTCCCGCTGCTCCTCATCACCTCCCACAAAAAGAAAAGGGAAAAATGGAGAAAGAGTTGACCTGACGTAACATTTTACCTTATATATTTCACTCACTCTCACTCACGTACCAAAAGGACTTAATCCTATTAGGTTTGCCTGGAAACTGAAGCCTCTGCCGACACGGGCCGAAGGCGGGGTACACCGTGAACAGCTCGCCAGATCATTACAGGGCAACACACACAACCATTCACACTAACACTCATACCAAGGGGCAATTTGATTAGCCTAATGTGCATGTCTTCGAACTGAGGGAGAAAACTGGAGGAAACCCACAAACGCACAGAAAGAACAAGCAAATTCCACACTGAAATGCCCTCACTGAGCCCACAACTCGGACCCAGGACCTTTTTGCTGTGAGGCGGACGTGCCCCTTATGTGTGTTATTCTAAACTAAAACAAACTTCCATCTTTCTTTTAAAAGTCTTCTGACAAATATTACCTTATCCCACAATGTATTTGTGAATAAGATTCAGGCAATGCTAATACATGTATCATGCTAATGCTACAAAAACTGAGCTAGCCTCCGTTCTGCTTAGCCAAATTGCTTCATACATATTAGCATTACATGCAAGAACTGAGAGCTCGCAGTTCTGGTTTAATAACGGAAAACAAACAGTATATTACCTCACTCACACTATTTCTGATCTTAAAATATGTGAAAATGATAAAGTTTGTGTCGGCACAACAGCATCTGTGAAATAATGAGTGCAGTCCACTAGCACTCCAACAGAAACACAATACCAGCCAAGTTAGCACTGTTTACAAGAATATTGGCTCACTGTTCAGTTATAAGCAAGGATCTGCAAGAATGTAGTTTGTTCATAGCGTGTGATTGGACGATTGGGTTAGTGTGCTAGCAGATCCCGGGAATCAGTAGGGGTTTTGTGTCACTCGCGAGTCCAGCTGCAGTAGAAAGGCTTGAGTCGGCCCTGGCACTGACAATCCGTCCCTTACACTGGTCCTACTGTGCTCCACACACGCTCGACAATGGGTACATTTAATCGTACGGCCCATGTCTACAGACACGCACGCACACCCTCTTCACATAGTGGTCCAGAAGGAACACAATGAGCTCCTTTTGGTGATTGGTATTCCAAAACTGCAAGACTAGGCTTTATAACCCCCACTCCAGTTCTGTGCGCAGATCCTCGCAATTGCTCGCATTTATAACGCCCAAAGAGCGTGTTTGAGACAGGACCTGAAGACGGCATTTGCTAGTAGGGAGAAACATCATTGCTTGCAAGATTTGCAGCCTTTAGGACGATATATTAACTTCCGGCACTGTCGAAGACGGCCGCCGTCGCGACTGCTCCTACACTTTTTTCTTTTTGAATATTACAACTTTTTATGCAGGGTGGCTTTTACAAATTCACGATTATAGCTTCTTCCAAGAATTCTTAACTTACACTTCACAAGCAGTGTCTTCCCTTCTCCTTATAAGTATTTGCTCCTATATGTGAGGGATCATTCTCATTATACACCAAAAAAAATTTTTTTTGATTTATTTAAAAAAAAATTGGTGGCACGTTAGCGTAGCAGTTAACACGTCCACCTCAGAGTAAGAAGGTCCTTGGTTCAAGCCCCGAGCTCAGCAAGAGCTTTTCTGTTTGCCATTAATATGTTCTTCCAGAGCTTGCGTGGGCTTCCATTGGGTACTCCGATTTCCTTCTACAATCCAAAGAAATGCACTTTGGGCTAACTGGCTGTTCTAAATTCCCACTAGGTGTGAGTGTGAATGGTTGTGGGAGTTGGCTTTGTGATGGTCTGAGGAGCTGTTTATGATATCCTCCGGCATCCCCGGAGTAGGATTAAGCATTAAAAATGTTTATGCAAGCAGGGAATTATCTGTTTTTAAATAACCTGCTGGCCAATAATTCTTTTTAATTTCAAAATTCAGTGCAAGTGAACATAAGAAATAGTTATTATTTGCTACTCTGATCAAATCTAATCTGATCATTTCCAGGGTGGTTGAGTACTTTTGCAAGTCCCTGTTCATAGATTTCTGGTGGATGTAGGTTGGCTGTTTGGGCCTTCCTCTAATATCTGATGAATTTTGCTTGTGATTTCACTCAATTACAAAACAGTTACTGTATAAAGCAGCCCACACCCCAAGGTCTGACGCTGCTCCATGACCTCCATGAACGTCATGTCAACCCAATGACAAAGCATTTACTATGACAGCAAGTCAACTACGGATCACACTTTGGACTCCAGATTTAAGCCACTACACTATACTATCTTTTCACATCTTCGAATAAATTTATTGTTGCAAGATGCCCACATCATTTGATACTGAAAGTGAGGAATGTGCGGCTCCGAGGGCCTTTTTCATTGTTATAATGTTTTAATGAGTTTTTTGAGCCGGGCAACACGGTGGTGTAGTGGTTAGCACATCAGTCTCACAGCAAGAAGGGATTGGGTTGGAGTCCCAGACTGGGCTCAGGCATTTTTGTGTGTAATTTGCATGTTCTCCCTGTTCCTCTGGGTACTCCGGTTTCCTCCGTTACATTAAACTGATTGGCTGTTCCAATGTTCCTGTTGGCCATTAGTGATCTGGCAAGCTGTTTTGGGTGTACCCCACCTTCGCCTAGTGTTGGCTGAAATAGGCTCCAGCCTCCCTGTGACCCTAGTAGGATTACACAGTTTGGCAAATGAGTGAGTGAGTGAGTTTCTGAGTCAAGTTTTCCCCTTGACATAAAACATTTCACCCAATTACATAAGCCAGATCTATAAGCATTATTACAAAAGACCTCACAAAAAATGGACAAAACATGAGCTTGAGTATGTCCTCTGGGTCATCTGCTAAAGGAGCAATCAAAAATGTCCTGTTTAGTATGTGTGCCTTACAGCAAGAAGGTCCTGGGTGGAGGGCGTTCCTATGTAGAATTTGCATGTTCTCCGTCTGCTTATGTGGGGTTTCTCCGGGTACTCTAGTTTCCTCCAACAGTCAAAAGACATGCATAAGTTGCTGGTCCAAGTTGCCCCAAGGTGTGAGTGTAAGTGTGAATGGTTCTGTGTGTCATCCCTGCAATGGATTGATGAGGAGTTAAGAGTGCACCTCGCCTTTACCCAGAGTAGGCCGAGATCTGAGGCTCCAGCATGAATGAAACCATCTGGCAGCTAATACAATACGAGAGACTGTTATCTTTAAACACCTAAACCACCTAACAACTTGTCCAGTATGAGGAAATGGTAACCTGCAACAAAGACCTTGTATCCTGCCACACTTAATATATTCAACAACCCCACCAGTAATGTTTCCCTGACTTTAACTAGTATCATACCTTCTGGGAAATAATAAAGCACTGTTAATACACCACTCTTCAACTATCTGGCAACTAGTCCAGTATAAGAAACAATTACGTAACTACACCTCCACCATCAGTCACATAGCCTAGTATGCAAAAATCCTTGCAACCAATCCAGTATGAGGGAATGTGACCACGCCACTTCTCAACCATGTGGCAACTAGTGCAGAACAAGTGAATGGTAATCTGCCACAGGAACTTTACCTTGCCACACCTCAAAAATCTATCACTAATACTTCCTCACAAAAGACAGACCTTTTGAAGCAACACAACAGGTCATGCAGTCGATGCTAAGCTGGTGACCTCTCTAACAGTATCCACTATTCCACAGAACGTCCAAGAAGTACAGCCTAAAGTCATATAGAAGCGTATTATCTGCATTCCTGGGTCATGCAAATGTCTTTGCACATCCCCCAAAGCCTTCGGATAGCTACTGTTTTCACCTCACAGTAGCAGTTCAATAATACAGGGAACAAGAACGGTCTACTGTGGTTAGCAGGGAAGTCCCGTCCAAGTAAACTTGAATGACCTGAATGAATGATTCTACAGTATATGGGACAAACAGCCACAAATGTTGGACGCTTTACTCTCAGGAGAAATGAGGCAGTGGTGGATAAATGGTTACTGATCAGAAGGTAAGGGGTTTTAAGCCCCTGTACCACCATTCTGCAACTGTTCAGCCCTTAAGCAAAGCTATCAACTCTCAACTGCTCAATTGAAAAAAAAAAAAAAAAAGTAAGTCGCTCTGGATATGTGCATCTGTCAAATGCTATACATGTCAATGTAATGATGACTGCACAGCAAAGAAAGGCAACACATTACCAGTGTAATCAGAGTAACTACCTTAACACACATATGCAATATCCATTTTCTGCATTAATGTACCATTATTTTCCATGCAAGTGAAATGTTTTATCCCTGTTAGATTCAATCACTGCTTCCTTGTTACAATCAGCCTGCAAATTAAAGGTAGGGTATGTAACATTTCGGAGGATCTAATAACAGATATTCTGTACAGCAACAATAAACTACAATCCTTTCAAAAAAAGTCATTGAGTTTTCTGAACCTTAGAATAAGCTGTTAGCTTGTATATCTTAATGGGGAGCGGTTCCACCACCGGGTTCTGCCATGTTTCTTCAGTAGGACAGAATCATACTGACTTCAAAGGGGTGGGGTCAGGAATGCAATTTTTGTTGGTTGCAATCTGGACCCTCACTAGATTTTACACACTATACCTTTAAATGTATTCTTGTGATCATTAAAAATTAACCGTTCACTTCATTTCAGCTGCATAATTGCTTATGATCTGACGAAATCAAACAAATGGAACTGGAAGCAGGTAAGATTTGTTAAGCGTTTCTGTGAGAATGGATAAGCATGAATAGATTTTTTTCTCTCATTTTTTCCCTAATTTTAGTTGTATCCAATTCCCACCCATCAAGTATTTCCTTCCCTATCACACAACCACCATGAACCAGGGACGGGCGTAACCAGGGACCCGTCTCTTTACGAACTGCTGCGCATGCGTATTTGGGGGCAATCTAACACAATCTAAGGGTAAGCAATTTCTGCCCCCTCTTGCGAATGAGCTCACAGATGCCCATAATTGGCTGATGATCACTGTGAGTGACAGGGAAGTGAGTGTACGCCATCCCTCTTGTCCGTGAGAGCTCGACCAATTAGCTCCCATGGACGGATGCCTGTTATCTGTGAAGGAGAGTGTGCAATTTAAATACATACATCCCTAAAACATATTACTGTACTAACCACCTTTAAGTGAAACCTAGGAGCCCTTACCTCTGGCAGTGGGCTAGGTGGCTTGGTGAGGATTCCGCCAACATAGACAACATGTGGTAATGTGGGCCGGGGGAACTCTAGAGCCAAGTCAGTACACAGCATCCATAGACGACTACCCTGTACCAGCTCATGCATCGAGGCTGGTGGCTGTACCGCATGCCGCCACATGATTCGGTCATACTTGGGCAGCACAAGCATTTGCACTCCTATCCGTGAAGCCAAATACACAACAGTGTTGGTCACACGCTGTATCAGCGTCATGTGGTCCGTTAACAGGGAGTTGAACTCTGGCACATAGGCAAGCGGTGCTGGGGCACCCACCTCTGCAGGATACCACAGGCCCGTGCTGAAGACGGCATAGGGTACACCCAGGATATGCGCCAGCACAAAGCCACACATTTCATTCGGGTCAACAAGCAAAAGGTCAAAGCGCTCCTGCTGCAGCTGTGCCATCACTGAACTGCTGCCCACCACGCTGTCACAGTTTTGTGCGTAGTGCTCCAAAATGTCAAAGAGCTCCAGTGGTGTCGGCCGCCCCGAGAAGATGTTGTGAACTTTGGACTGCAGGAAGTCATCTGCTGCTGATGAGCTGTTGAATATACCTGGATACCGTTGCAGACGGTAGTGCTCCGAGGTTGATACGTCTCGTCCCTCTGACACCAGCAGCACCGTCTCATGACCTTCAGCATGCAGTGCCGATGCCAGTGTCTTAAAGATGTACAGGTGGCTCTCAAACATTATTGGAGGGACCACAATAATCTTGGCAGCCGATGAAAGACTTGGTAACAGGCACCACAGGATTGTGGTGAGAAGCCCAAAGGAGGTTTTCATGGCTGTGGGGAGATGGAAGAAATATCAACAATAACCTATTTAATTCATACATTGATTAATACTCATTAAGTCATCAAGCTTCTCCATAGACATATGAAAGTTTTAACTGAGGTTTAACTATATTATCAAATAAATAGTGTTTACATAAATAACAAGCATCATATACTAGTACATATCTGTGGAATAGCCTGTGGCATGTCTGCTATATTTAAAAAAAAAAACAATTATTAGTACATCCCTAACCAACACAACTGCAAATTGTGTTGCGATTAGAACATTTCTAAAGTTTAGTCCTTATCTAACGATTACCTGTCTGCTTAAATTATTCATTATTAGCTTTAAAATAAACGTGTGTTAATGGGACTACATCATGCATGACGCTTAGCATGTTAAGCTAAGACTTTCAGTGAAAGAGTATTTGGGCAGAGTTCAAACACACTCTGCTGCTGTCACACCCAAATAACACATCTAACACCACTCCCAGTCATGTACGATTTCACATGCTCAACATACAAACACACCTGTGTGCATAGCATTTGTGACAATATGACCCTATTTATTTGAATTGTGTTTTTGAGTATCGATTTGCCTGTGTTGATGTGACAGACCAAAATGTACATTTAGGACACACTGCTGAATTTAGGACACTGTGGACCAAAAACTAAACTGGAACTCAGGGGACACTGGAATAAAAAACTGAAATTCAGAACACACCAAGACTAAAATGAATATTTAACATTACTTGAACCAAAAACACAAATTCAGGACAATCTTGACCTCAAGTGGAAATTTAAAAAACACTGCACCTTTGGTCAAGGACACCTTGGACCAAAAACAAAAATCTGGGACCCACCAGACCAAAAGAAAAAAATAAAATAAAATAAAAAAATTAAAAACAGGAGCCACTAGACCAAAAATAAGTTATTGGTTCAAAAAGAGAAATGCAGGACACCCTGGACCAAAAATCGAAATCCAGGCCAGACAACACTGTACATTTCTGATAGACATATCAGAAAAAAAAGTAAAAAAAGTCTACTATGCAGGATTAATCTACATAAATGATCCAGCATCCTTACAATAAAGCATGTTTCCTCAAAGCTCTTCATGTTGTTGGCTATACTTTATGCATTGTCATTAAACACTGTGGCTACCGCTGGAGTTGGTGGGCCAGCAGGGACTTCTTGCTTTTTCTTTTTTTGGATGCTGCACTTTCAAGTGGTATATTAAACTAAAAGTACAAAAAACATAGTACTACAGTACTCTTTGTACTTGAATTTAGACTGATTAGAAATCGAAATTTAGGCAGTGTTAAACGTGTGTGTGTGTGTGTGTGTGTGTGTGTGTGTGTGTGTGTGTGTGTGTGTGTGTGTATCTGATAGTAATAGCTAGTAATACTAGTAATAGTAAGAGCTTCTGTGAAAAAACATGACTCTAGTTTAACTTCCCAAATACTCATTAACATATGCACATACAAGTGTGTAGCATTTAGACCAAATGAACACTCAGTCTGTCTCAGAACAGCATATAGTAAATACCAGCAAATACCTATTTGCAACACCACCATTACATATTTTGAAACCTGCAATTTGTGGCGCTACTTAAGATTATCATTTTGCAACCATAAGGTGCAATAATCCTAAAATCACTCCACAAGACCAATTAAGGATGAGCCCAAAAAATATTACTTATATATCATGGGTAACAAGTTACCAGGTTACCATGTAGATCTATTAACCATTATTCAGATTGTTAATATTATTTTTTTAAAGGCTTATAAAGTCACGTTAAAGGCTAACAAAGTCCAGAGTAGGATTAAGCATCTTGGCAAATCAGATAACATGTTTGATCATTTAGGTCATTTAACAATACATGAAATAAATCAATAAACAATGAAATCTACTGAAGCTTGTTACATAACACGTTAAAATATGACGGAAAGCTTCTTACAATTATCACTACACTGCCCACTTTTACTGAAAATATGTATATTTTCATCATCAGGTGGTTTGTACTTACTTTTTTCAAAGTATGTGTCCAATAGTTTGCATTAGCCTGCTTGTAAAGGCCGCCATTTGTAGTCGTGAGAATAGGACATGGACGTGTGAGATCCAATAAGGGAAGATAACGGCAAAACTAACAGTAAACAGTTTTTAACCTAACAAATCAGAAATAGACTAGTGAACTTATGAATAAAATAAGGTAAGCCACATTAAACTACATTACACTTGCATTCATTAGACTGCTCATATACATTAACCCATGCTATATACCTCAGTGCTATGAATACACAACACTTCCACGTTAAATGTTTCTTTTACGTCAGTTACATCCTACTTTTCGCTGTACAATGGCACCCCCCACGTGTGGGGATTTTTTTACTCTTTTTATTCCCCCCCACAAAGAAGGTTTGATGGATATAATTAAGTTTGGCTTTAATTCACTTTTAACAAGGAATTAAAAATGTTAGCAAGTCGCTGTGGGATATGACAATTATACCACTTAACACGATGACGCCCTGCAACAGCTTCTAATCAGCTTCTTTTTAATCAGCTTCTGGACAGGAGCAGTAGCTACAGTTTATGCTGTGAAACCTTGTCGTTGATTTTCCTACAACAGGAATACTCAATCCTGTTCCTGGTGACCTACCTCTTTAGAAATTTTAACCCCAACCCTAAGGGCCCATCTGACAAATCCAATCTTTGCTTTAAGTCATCATTTCTAAGTCTTAAGTTTGAATTACATGATTGGATGTGCAGGTGGGCATAATTAGGGCTGGAGTGAACGTCTTCAGAAAGATCGATCACCAGGAACAGGATTGGGCACCCCTGTCCTAGAACATCACTAGAGTTACGATTCTATTGTAAGTTTGATGTTATATTTGCATTTAAATTTTACCTAAATACAATCAGACCCCTCAGCTTTCATACTTTATAACCAACACTGATTAGAAGTCGATTTATTTTCACCCCAAACTCCACAACACACCTGTTGAGGTAAAACAATGTCCTGATTGTGAGGCCTTCACAGCGCAGCTGTCAGTTGTGCGGCTCGATTTCTCCTTCCGTCCACGACTCTTCTCGCGGGGGTTTCAGATGAGCCTACTGCCGTTACACCCTTTCGTTTTCAGACCGGACTTGTTGACTGTTGCCTTGACTACCTGCGTCGCGCATTAGGGCTTGGGTTTCTGACACTGGAGTCTGGTTACCTGGCAGCCGTCCCAATGGAGAATGTCTATTTATTTAAAGAAATGATCCGAGTGTTATTGTGACGTACATACAGAAGCCTCTAGTCAGTTTGTATGGGAGGATGTGAATACTGAGATGTGTTTTAGCAGTGCATTCGACTACTGTTCAACCATTTACCTATATGAGAGCTGAACTTATGTAAATCTAGATACGCACACAGCCAAACCAAGTGAGAGTGAGACAGGTGCAACCAAGTTTTTGCATAACTACTACATCTATTTATCTTCTCTACTTCCCTTTTCTTTTTCATTCCTTCATTTTCTATTCATCAGTCACAATGTCTGTCACTTTTCAGCCATAATTTCACCCTGTCTCGATCACTTAAACAGAGGGCAGATATTTGATCCAGCAGTGAATCTCGTCTAAGCTGTGTTTGTGTTTATTCCACTCCTCGCACACAAATGGCTGATTTGCATTTGGACTAATGGCTGACTCATGGGTGCAGCACTCCCAAATGGTACAATTACCTGAGGCTACCGTACACACAGCTCTACTCTCTAGTATCACTGAATAGTCATCTGCACGGGACGAAATCATCAGGCAGTGACATCACCCTCTCATTTGGATATTTTACCCTTGTATTCTTCCAACACTACCTTAATCTGTGTCCAAATCATACTGTATATGGTATTACATTTAAAGAAATATTTGTTTCATAAAGCAGCACAGAGTACATATCATCAAACAAACCCACACCTATAGATTAATCCCCCAAAAAACCTGTACGCAGGCTCTTTTCCCCTTGAAGTAAATGCTCTGTGTTTTGGGAATAGCCGACATCTGCGTTGCCTCTTTAACCATAATGTCATTCTCCAGTGTCATTAGCACCCCAGCTACTTAAAACATAATAAAGCTGGCCTCCCAGACGGAGTTTACACCTTGCCTCGTATCCAATTACACCCACGCCATTAGCAGCTTTTAGCCTTGTCCTGGGTTTAATCGCTTCTTCTATCAGACCTGTTATTGCCGGAAATATTAAAGATGTGTGAACTCGTAGTTTTCTGAGACAGCTGCAGCATACATGTTATTGACAAACGTCCTACTTATGTAGATTCCAATCAATAGCTTTTTTTTATAGAAGCACCGCCATTAAAAATGGGGAATATCATAATAGCATAGCAGCTTTCTCCTCTTCGGATCTTGAGTGAAAGACAACAATAAATATAGCAGGACTTTGTCTGTTCTACCTGTTTTTCCGTTACATACTGCCCAGGGCGACACAGCCTACAACTTCCTCTTTGTGTGCTGCTTTTCCCACTAGAACAATGTTAACTAGGGAGAGTGCTGTAGCAGTTAGCATGTCCCACATTTCTCACAGCAAGAAGGTGCTGCATTCGAGTCCAGGGCTCAGTGAGGACGTTTCTGTGTGAAGTATGCATGTTCTCACCGTGCCTGCACGGGTCTCATCCGGGTACTCTGGTTTCTTCCGATAGTCTGAAGACATGTACATAAGGCTAACTGGCTGTTCCAAATTGCCCCTAGGTGTGAATGCGAGAGGGAGTGGTTGTGTGTTGGCCCTGTAATGGAATGGCAAGCTGTTCAGGGTGTACACTGCCTTCGCCCAGTGTTCGCTGAGATAGGCTCCAGTCTCCCCGCCACCACAGTAGGATAAAGCAATTTGGAAAATGAAGGAATAAATGTCAGACATCTGTGACCGGAAGTCCATGGGAGCTTATTGGTCGAGCTCTCATGGAAAAAAAGGGATGGCATATGCTAATAAATATAAGATAGCACAGCAATCACCAGCCAATCATGGGCATCGGTGAGCTCATTCGTAGAATCAGATGGATAGCGCTTTCCCTCTGAGTGTGCTAGGCCACCCCCAAATATCGCAAAGATGCGTGTAGCAGCATCGCGTGTCACAGAGCGTGCATGTGCATGCTTATGCCTCTCCCTGGTTGGAGATAGTCATATGATAGAGAGGAAATTGGATATGACAAAATAAAAAAATTGAGGAGTTCTTTATCAAAGAGACCTGTATCTTATTCTACCAACAAACCTTCGATACAATATGTACAACTACTACATACACCCAGTTGCAGTGCCAGTAAACGCATTGGTATCGGATGTTTGTAGGATCCATTGAGCTCTCCCTTATGGCAATGCTGATTGGCTATCACCTCTGACACACCCACCAATGAGAGAAACTACATCTAAAAGACTGTTGCACAACATTTCACACCATTTCCAGGAAACACCAAAGTCGTCCAATCCAGAAACTAGTACAACGGTTTCAGACTGAAAGTTCACCAGTTGTTGTGGAATAACCGCTATCACATGGAGGCCCCACCCGCCCCATCTCATATCTCATTATTCTACTGTTCCTACTCAGCTTATTGTTAGAATTCTAACTAAAAACAATCAGAGTGCTTACATTAGTTGTGTAGTCAGGAACTGCTTGATGGCAATGGCAGTTATGAAAAGTGGAGGATTATCTTCTATGGTGACCCCAAATGGGAGGAGCCAAAGGAAAAAAATAATTTGCTCATTATTCCTCCCAAAAAAACCCCGCTCTGTGACATCTTCAATCCAATTTACTCAAGTACTCACATGCCCATTTTAACACTATCTTTAGTATGAGAAAAATATATTTCAAGGGGAAGGGGGGACACACAATCACTGCTCCGGCTTCGTGATGCAGAATCAGAATCAGAATACTTTGCTGATCCCGGAGAAAATCAGGATATGCACGTATGCATGGTATAAATTGGCTACACATTAAGGTATAGCAATATATATATATATATATATATATATATATATATATATATATATATATATATATATTTGTTTAAAAGACAACAGTCAGCAGCCTGTGCTAGAGTAACTCTTCTGTGGGATCAGACCAGGCGTACTAGCCTTTACTCCCAATGCACATTATTCATAATTGCACAATAATCCTTGTGTAACTATGACATTCTCACCAGTCCAGATGTTCTTCCTTGGACCACCTTCAGTCAGTACTTACCGCTGCATACCAGGAACACCCCACAAGACCTGCAGCTTTGGAGATGAGTAGTCCCGGTCATTGAGCCATCACAATTTTAGCTCTCAGATCGCATGTGCATTTTTCCTGCTTCCAACTTCAAAAACTACTATGCATCCCACTCCACGGCAGGTGCTACAGTAACAAAATACCCATCATTCATTCATTTGCCAGACTACTTAATCCTACGAGAGTCGTGGAGCCTGTGTTAGCCGACGCAGGGTGAATGCAGGGTCCAATCAGGTGGTGTTATTTTTATACATAGAGAGGGAGGAAGAGGGAGAAGGAGAGGGAGAGAGAGAGAGAGTGCAGATTTCCTCATCATGACAGGCAAAGTTTGCATGTGAGACACACACACACACACACACACACACACACTCACACACACAGAGGGTAGAGTGCAAGCAGAAACAAAGGAACTGAAGTTGTAATAAACGTCAAACTTGCCAAACAGGCTTTTTTGTCACTTTTTACATCACATACACACCTTTTGAGACAGAAAGGTAAGGCAGCATGACTAACTTAAAAAGCATATTTTCTGTGATCCTATCATAAGTCATACAGATACTACACGTGCTTACAATACTTTACTAGGTAAAGGTTCATACACCATATTAATACTAACAGTGCTGAGTTAACCTCCTGCATGAGTACTGAATAATAGAGAAGTCCTGACTAATACTCAATAGTGCTGGAATTATTGGGTGGTGTTCATGGGGAAGTAATACCCCTATACCAAAGATTTGTACCTAAGACCTGACCTGCTGGGGTACAAACCGGAACACTCAAGATTATGGCGCACAGTTGAACGAATAATCCGACTATACGGTGTCACTGAGAAGTGGATGTGAAACTTCCGTTTTTTTATAGTCTGGTTCCTCCAAACAAATAAAGTCTGAATTATAACAAATTATGATCATATTAACAAATTTGTATTACCAACATATAACTTGTACAATATTAATTCATTCGCTGAACCTTTTTATCCTATTAGGGTCACCAGGAGGCTGAAGCCTATTTCAGCTATCTCTGGGTGAAGGCATAATACACCTTGACCAGCTCACCAGTCCATTGCATGGCAGCACACATACAACCATTCACACTCACCGGCAATATAAAACAGCCAATTAGCCTAACGTCCATGTCTTTGGACTTTGGGAGAAAACCAGAGCACCCAGAGAAAACCCATGCAAGCACATCGAGAACCTGCAAACTCCACACAAAAACGCCTTCACCAAGCCTGGGACTCAAACCCAGGACCTTCTTGTTGTGACGTGCATGTGCTAACCACTAGGGCATCATCCCACCCTTTACAGATACTAAACATAAAATTATAATAAATAGATATAAATGAATAGATCTTTTCAGGTTCTATTAATACTTGACTGTAAACCTTCCTTCATTGGAATTCCTGAGCAATTCCAGGGTTCAATGTCAGATGACGGTGAAAGATAGAAATGAAACGCAGATAAAAGTAGAAGTGTCCAGTTCAAGACACAGGGGATCCAAATTAATTTTTCAGATGTTTATTTAGCCTTTAGGAAAAGAAAGGCATACAGAAGACCTCAGACTCCGTCTACCAGCTCTGCATTGGCTTATATAGTGCCCATTCCCCTCTGATTGGTCTACAATCCTCTAGCTCTAGACTGTAATTGGTCCCTCATGACATCATGTGTCAATTTGACCTTGTTTGGCACCATTTTGTTCTACAGCTCAGTACATCTTGTTCCTTTTTCAAGGTCTTTGGAACAGAGTGGAATGGCCGAAATAAAATAATCTTAAACTCACTTCAGTGAGTAAACTCCTCATACAATAGTCACATAAATCATCCAATAATTAAATAGTGCATTAAATCATACAACTGCTCTTCTATAGGTATAATTAACAATTTCAATGTTTTTCATTACAGGTGACTTCATTGGACAGTTCTCCATTTCAGGATTATAAATGTCTTCAAATAAAAATCTATTACAATTTATGTATTCATACTCATATTCATGCTGATGCTATTAATGATCAATAACTAATTTGAATGCGTGATCGGGAAGTCCAGCAATTTGCATAAGATTTATGGAGGACCAAATATATGACATTTCAGACCAGCAGGCCATAGGCCTTCTTCAGTTCATGGGTCCAAAACCCACAGCGCCACCAATGGCACCCGACACCCCTGATTTTTTTTCTTCCACAGTACCAACAAACATACTGCACTTTTCCTCACTACTGAAGCCAAACGATCTTACATCGAGGAAGGTGTACGAGCCATTGGTTTGAAAGTTAAATAAAAAAGATGCACACTCAGATGTTAGGGTCAGGATTACCTAGAAATGACCCTTCCCCTAACCTAGGTATGTGAGAATTGTTCACTGAGCATAGACGCTAAAGTTCCACACTAAAGCTGTGTCAGAGGTCCAGTGCACAGGAGTACCATCACTACCCACCCCAAGTGGACCGGGTTCTGTTTTAAAACCTATATGACTTTAAAAATGATATGGTTGTCCACATTGGGAACAAATACCACCCCCCCTTTTTGATACCTTTAGGAACGGCTGTGTGTCATCTTTAAGGTGTAACAATGCTGTTTGATTTTCAGGAGCACTCCCTTATTTGTTTCTCTAACCTCACTGAGCTCATTCATCTCTCACCAATGGAAAACCCTTCCTTCTCCTTTTCTTTCAATCTCTCTCTCACACACACACACACACACACACACACACACACACACACACACACACACACATAGAACTGAAACAGATTTAAAACTACAAAACAGACTTAAAATTAAAGGGGTTAAAGGTCAAAGCAAAATATGTTGTGTTATATAGCAGGCTTTCCCTTTTAACTAATTTTCCTACTCCTACTGCGACATAACGTGTGTGTGTGTGTGTGTGTGTGTGTGTGTGTGTGTGTGTGTGTGTGTTAGAAATAGACGAATACACAACAGAGCTAACTAAGGTTGTTTGTTTTGGAGTTTCTGCCAAAACTACCTGCTTGTCACTTCCCAGAGTTTTGGTCAGGTTTGAGTCTCCCCCAACACAAACAAACAAACACACACACACACCACCCCCTCTCTCCCCCTCCCCCTCCCCCTCCATCTCCAACACTTCCCACCCTACCCTTCTCTTCCCTTCAGCTCCTCCGCGCGCTCGAGTTTACCTGTGCGCAGGTGTGCCGGTGCTCCGTAATTCACGTCCCGGCTTTAGGAGGTAGACGAAATTAAAACCCCCACGTACTGTTGTTGAAAATAACACAACCACAGCGCGAGAAGGGAACCTGCACAACCGGACGTCGGAAAGACGATAAAGTCGTTGGCAGAAGTAGGAGCGCGCGCGCTCCGGATTGGGAGGGGTGGAAAGGAGGCGGGGTTTTAGATGGTGATTGGTAATTTTTGCATAATGAGGGCGTGGCCACGAGTCCCCTGGAGGCCGCTCGGACTTTTAGAGGGTTTTTTAATGTTGTTCTTGTGTATAATTATGTAATAACGCCTGGTGTGATGAAGTTAAGGTGTAGTTGATATATGAACTTCATTTAAAACGTGTATTAATAGATCACTGTAGGATTTCTGGGTCCTGGGTTCGAGTCCTGACCTCGGCAAGGGTGTGTGTTTGTGGAGTTTGCATGTTCCACCTGGGTTTGCATGCTCTCATGGGGTCCCCCCCGGGTACTCCGGTTTCCTCCGACAGTCGACGTGTAAGTGCATGGTGTCCGTATTTTATATGATGTGATATGTAGGTGTACAACATGTTTTGGGTGTATTTCTGCAGTTTGTGCAGAAGAAGATGAAACTTTTGAAGCATGATTCTTTACTCACACACTCGATTGCCAGTCCGCTTAATCTTATTATTAGGGTCGCAGGGAGAGTGTAGCCTATCTCAGCGGACACTGGGCGAAGGCGGGGTACACACTGACCATTGCAGAGCAACACACACACACAACTATTCACACTCACCTTCACACCTTGGAGTAATTTACCTAATTTGTATGTTTTTGAAATGTAGGAGGAAACTGGAGTACCCTGAGGAAACCCCACGTAAGCACAGGGAGAACATACTCAGGGACGTCCTCGCCATGCCTGGGATGCGAACCCGGGACTTTTTTGCTGTGAGGCGGATGTGCTAATCACTAAGCCACTGTGCTGCACAGAATGCTGGATTTCTTCAAATCGTGCTTTAGTATTCTCCGATTATCCTCACAAGCAAAAGTGTCTACTAACAGTACAGTAATACAGTAATTACAAAGTGCAAAGTATAGCTGTAACTAGAAGCTAGTGGAGAATCCGTATGTAGGTGGTTTTATTATCAGAGTGAAGGGTCACACTCAAAGAGGCATAACACCATCAAAATCAAGATATTAGCAAAGATAAAAGGCAAGGGTCATTGCAATATAACACTTATATAAGCACTGAAATTGTCAAGGCTTTGTATTTACACACATGCATACCTTGTGCATACCTTATACTGAGCAATAATGCATAGAAGGCGAGGTGGATCTCAGTGAGTATTCATTTTAGCGACATCCACATGGTTTGTTTTAGTGTACACTCCACAGTGTACACTAAAGCTCTTAGTGCTTCTAGAAAAAATATATTTTTCAAATCTAATAGAAGATAACAAAAATAATCCAAAATACTTATTTAATATTGTTGCAGAATTAACTAAGAATAAGAC
>JAOUQZ010000032.1:9238085-9249859 GCA_028564935.1 Neosilurus hyrtlii | reverse complement strand
ACACACACACACACACACACACACACACACACACACACACACACACACACACACACACACACACATACAAACACACATACGTTTATACATACACACACACACGTATTCACACAAACACACATACACACACACACACACATCCATACATACATAGACATACATCCATACAACACTAATAGGATTAATGAGTATTTTAAGAGTCCCAAATATTCCACTGCTAGGTGGTGATACAGATCAATTTTCACCATATGTACTGCCATCTGGTGGCCATTTATAATCACACAACGTTTTGTTATTATTATTATTATTCATTCATTTATCCATTTTCTAAGCTGCTTAATTGTAATTAGGCTCATGGGGAGGCTGGCTCCCATCTCACTCGACTCTTGGCGAAGGCGGGGTACACCGTGGACAGCTCGCCAGGCCATCACAGGGCCATCACACATACAGCCATTCACACTAATACCTAGGGGGGATTTGGAACCGCAATTTGTCTAATCACAGTTTTTGCTGTAAGGCAGATGGGTCACCATTAAAATTATTATTATTAATATTATTATTATTATTATCATCATCATTATCATTATTATTATTATGGTCGGCATGGTGGAGTAGTGATTAGCACGTCCACCTTACAGTAAGAGGGTCCTGGGTTTGAGTCACAGGCTCAGGTGTTTCTCTACGGAGTTTGCATGTCCTCTCTGTGCTTGCATGGGTTGCCTCTGGGTACTTCAGTTTTCTTGTACAGTCCAAAGACATGCATATTAGGTTAACTGGCTGTTCCAAATTGCCCCTGGGTGTGAGTGAGAGTGTGAATGGTTGTGTTAGAGCTGCAATGCGATGGTCTGGAGAGCTGTTTGGGGTGTTCCCTGCCTTTGCCCAGTGTTGGCTGAGATAGGCTCCGGCCTCCCCATGACCCTAGTAGATTAGAAATCCAGGGCCTTCTTGCTGTGAGGCGTATGTTCTAACCGCTATGTCACCATGCTGCACTATACGAATACATATTATTTTGATTTATGTGCATATATGTTTTGCTAAATAGATACTGCAAAAGGTTTACATTTGCTTTTAAACAACCACAGATCACAGTAAAGTGTAAGTATGTCAAATAAGTTTATCTGAATGCTAAATTTATTTTGAGACAGAATGATCTGCTTGCAGAGTTTCAGTTCCTGTTACGCTGAAAGTTTCAGTTTTTTTGGTATATTATTGCATGCAGTAAATACGGGCATCTCACTGCTACATTATTAGCTTTCCGCTATGCTGTTGTGTGCAACATGTAACGCTGTGATCACATATGACAGACAGACTGTTTTAGATATCCGATAATCTTCACAATCTTGGACCACACCAACAGACTTTTATGAATGGAGGTGGCTTCCCTTGGCTTCCTGTACGGATACAACGCTGGAGGAAAAGGGGGAAAAGAGCCGGACTTCTGGTCAGGCTGAGAAAAAGACACCACCATACCCCGCTTCCCAGCGTTCTCCTAGCTAACGTCCAAAGTTTGGAAAACAAGCTGGATGACGTACGGGCCAGGATGAACTTCCACCAGGACATTAGGAACTGCAATGTCTTTATTTTCACATGGCTGGACTCCTCAGTTCCTGACTCGGCTATTGTTCCTGATGTCCTCTCTATTCGCCACCAGGACTGGACAGAGGAACCGGGGAAGCGCCAGGGAGACGGCGTGTGCATTATGATTAACAAGCAGTGGTGTGCGGTTGTACAAACAGATTAGTCGTGGTGCTCTCCAGATCTTGAACACCTCATGGTTCAATGCAGACCTTTTTATCTGCCCAGAGAGTTTACAGCAGTGTTCTGTACCACTGTTTATAGACTTTCCACCGCATGGCCATAACCTTCTGGACTGTATTTATACGCCGCTTGAACATGCCTACACCAACCTTTGGCAAATAAGATCACTACTCCATCCTGCTGCTACCAACCTTGACTGGGAAGTTTTCCGGACTGCCGGCAACAATAATATGACTGACTATGCTGAATACGTTACTGGATACATTCACAAATGCATTGATGACGTCGTACCACGGATTATTGTATGGACTTATCCCAATCAGAAGCCGTAGGTCAACGGAGGTCCATGTGAGTATAGGAAAGCCCGGTACAGTCTGAGAAAAGCAATAAAAATGCCCAAGGGACAGTACAGAGAAAAGGTTTAATCTTTTCCTGCTCTTGTCTGTAGTCCCCACATGATTCAAGAGGACCACCATCATCCCTGTCCCAAATAAACCTAATGTGAGCTGCCTCAATGACTAGTAGCCAGACAGTAGCACTCACCTCCATCATCATGAAGTGCTTTGAGTGTAAAGTCAAAGCTCACATCGCATCTTCACTGCCTGCTACACTCGACCCTATTCAGTTCTCCTACCAGTCAAACAGATCCACAGACAATGCAACAGCACTGGACCACAAGAACACTTATGTTCTTGGATGCTGTTTATTGACTACAGCTCGGCTTTGAACACCATGATTCCATCCAGGCTTGTCATGAAGCTCCGGGATCTATTCATCAGTGTCTCCTTATGCAACTGGATCTTGGACTTCCTGACGGGCAGACCACAGGTGGTCTGGATCATGATCGTGATCAACGGCGATCAGGAAAGCAGGAGACAACTTTCTTCAGTGGCTGAGGAGGTTTGGCATGGACTCCAGAATACTCACCAACTTCTATTGATGCACCATCGAGAGTATTCCGTCTGGCCGCATTACTACCTGCTATGGCAGCTGTAATGCTCTGGACCGCAAAGATCTACAGAGGGTGGTCAGATCAGTACAACGCATCACCAGCACTGAACTGCCAGCCATCCAGGACCTCTACACACCGGTAGGAGGAAGGCCCAGCAGATCCTCCTTTCGTGATCATGAAAGCAGGACACAACTTTCTTCGGCGACTGAGGAGGTTTGGCATGAACTCCAGAATTCTCACCAACTTCTATTGATGCACCATCGACAGTATTCTGTCTGACTGCATCACTACCTGCTACAGCAGCTATAATGCTCTGGACCACAAAGATCTACAGAGGGTGGTCAGATCAGTACAACGCATCACCAGGACTGAACTCCCAGCCATCCAGGACCTCTACACACAGGTAGGAGAAAGGCCCAGCAGATCCTCTCTGATCCCAGCCACCCTAGCCACACACTCTGTCAGGCAGACGGTACAGGAGCATCCAGACTCGCACCAGCAGATTCAGGGACAGTTTCTCCCCACAAGCCATCAGGCTACTGAACTGCTAAAATACTGGACAATCTGCACACTTTTTTGCCCACTCATTGTACACACTGTACATGCACACACTACCTCTGCACTACAACCACTTCAGTATTTTATATTAGTATTTTTTTATCCTACTATATATATATATATATATATATATATATATATATATATATCCCTTTAGTTGTATATCTTTATTCTTACTTTATATTTTATCTCAATGTTAATTTTATGTGCAATATTAAATATTGAGGGGGCTCTGAGTCCAAGAATTTCATTGCAAGTAGTTTGTTACCTGTATTTGACAATTAAACTTGAAACTTGAAACTATCTACTCTACATTCACTTTGTACAATAAGACCAAAGTGGGTGGCATGGTGGCATAGTAGTTACTACATTTATCTCACAGTAAATTCGAGTTACAGGCTCAGTGAGGGTGTTTCTGTGTGGTGTTTGCATACTTGTATGGGTTTTCTTCAGGTACTCTGGTTTCCTCCCACAGTAGTTCAGACATACACATTAGGCTAACTGGCTGTGTAATTGTGAGTTTGTTGTGTGTGTGTGTTGGCCCTGTGATAGTCTGGTGAGCTGTTCAGGGTGTACCCCACCTTCGTTCAGTGTTGGTTGAGCTTCAGTCTCCCCACAACCCTAATAGGATTAAGGCTATATTTGGAAAATGGGTGAGACCAAAGACTCATTACATCTTTTAATGTAGAATGGCATAAGCTAATCTTGGCTAAAACTTTCATAACATTCACATGCACCAATCAAAAGGTTGATCTAATTTTTGATATGATATACTATATTAATCCCACAGGGGACACGTGGCTCTGCATTTAGCCTATTCAAAGTGAGCATACACACTAGGAGCAGTGACCAGACCTGACAGCAGTTTAGGTGCCTTGCTCAAGGGAACTTCAGCCATGAAGGGGAAGGAAGGTGAAGGTACTGCTTACTCCACCTACCACCCCACATTTTTCCTGCCAGTTTGGGAATCGAACCAGCGACCTTGTTATCCCAAACCACTTCTCTAACCACTAGGCAATGGCAGCCCCCAAAATCTTGATCTTGCTTGTCTTGCTATATCATTAAAAAAAGTTGTCCACATTGTTCACATTGCACATGTAGCCTCATAGATGCTAACAAGTGAGCTAAAGCTAAACTAGCGAGTGTAGTCTGTGTATTTCAGTAGGCACTGTATACTGTGTGTGTGTGTGTGTGTGTGTGTGTGTGTGTGTGTGTGTGTGTGTTATTGTGTCTGTTTGTGTGTGTTGGTAATCAGATGACTGATGGGACCTTGTTGCTGAATCTGTTCATTGAGCATGCAGAGGTGTTCTCGCTATGTTCAGTGTGTCCTGAGAAACAGACAGCGAGGTCATGACGCTTGAGGTGTTTAATAATTTCTTGTTCTTTGCTAAGTTTGTGGTCTTTTTTGATTGATTGTTGTGTTTTAAATTTCAAAAACCCATGCAAGGATATATACCAAACATGGTGGAGACACTTCCCTGCCTGAGTCCCAGAGATGATTTGACTTTGGAATGTCAAGGTCAAAGGTGAAGGTCAGAGCAAGGTCACAAATTTTTTATTTATTGTTGTGCTTTAAGCTGACATGGTGCCATAGTGTTTAGCACATCGCCCTCACAGCAAGAAGGTCCTGGGATTGAGTCCCAAGCTTGATGAGGGTGTTTCTGTGGGGAGTTTGCATGTTTTCCCTGAGCTTGAGCAGGTTTCCTCTGTGTACTCTGGATTCCTCTGACAAAATAAAACAAGCCCATTAGGCTAATTGGCTGTCCCAAAGCGCCCTTTGGCGTGCGTGTGAATGGTTGTGTGTTAGAGGCTGACATTTTTTTGGGAATCCCACGGGTCACGGGTACACACAGATACAGCAGGTGGGAGGGGGAATTGAACAAAAAACTAAACAAAAAAAACATAGGACAGGTGCTGCCATTTTGTAATTTTCTTTTAATAAGCATACACTGTAATGCAAGTCAAAAGAACTACACAGCCCAGAAGTCCAGGCCTGTAGCGACCAAGCAAAGTGAGGAGGGGTCTGAACTGCCAAAAGGTCGCCTTGATGACCCTACAAATTGTTTTTCAGAGATTGGCCAGTTTAATGAAAACAGTATACACCTGTTGAGAGCCTCAGTGCCTTACTCAGCCAATGGCTGGTGTCATACTTGCAGCTAGCCAGGCTCGCTAGACAGAATAAAGGCACTAGCTAGCAGTGGAATTGTGAACCAGATTCAGTCCGGCAAGTGTGCCAGCGAGTGATGTCATTACACCTGTTGTTATTGGGGTTATTGGTGTTCACGAGGGATGTAGCACAACAGAATGAGTTTTCCGATGCTAACAGCTAGCATTTAGTGCTATTTGTATTAGAAAGTGATTTCTGTTCAAATTTAACTGTTTGAGTGCTTATTATATTATTCAGTAAGGTGTTGACAGTGTAAGATATGTGCTTATATATTCACTAATGTATAGTTTTTGAGTGAAACAGTGAAAGTATTGTGCTATTGTGCTATCCATGTCTTTGTTGACATATTTGTTTAGAAAGCAGCAAAAAAATCTTTTTTTATGGTGTTCACCACAGAATAGATTAAGCCAGCCATAGAATGGATTAAGCCAGTTAAACGAACACAGACAGACTGGAAAATGCCCTGCATTCATTCATTATCTGTAGAGACCATTTTACTGAAGATTGTTTTGAGCCAATTCCAGAGCTTCAGTGTGAAAAGGCTGCAGGTTTTACAGCCGTCATGGAACCAGCAATGCCACAGGTGTTAACAGTAACACCGCAACGTTCAGAAGCTGCCAACAAAATTGTTCTAAAATATTGCTTTAAAATGATGAACAGTCAGTCTGTTATAACGCTGAATTGAGGTTGCCTGTAGCATAGCGTATATGCTAATTTCTTAAAAGAACTTTCAAGTTGTGTCCATATTTCACTATTTCATGTTTTATTCTTTTGTTTATTGTGGCTAACAGTGGTGTCAAGTTCTGCATGTCTTGGAGCAAAATATCTAATCAGAAAATTTGTGCTGTGCATTTTTGGCCCCCGAAAACAGACCTGTAGCAATTTCCGTGATTTTGTCACACTGGTTTAGGACCAATGACAGTTGTAAATCTTCAGCCACAACTTGAAACTTGAAATATCAGCATCCCAGGCAAAATGGCTATGATAAAATGACTGTGTTATGTGTGTGAATACTTATCATACCCCCATAGTTTTAAAGCTTTCAGAATCTTTTTTACCCACAATCAAAGCCCCAAATTGTGGGCGATGCCTGTATTTTTGGGACGCTAAGCATTATCTTATGTTAAATTTTCTAAAAAGACTGGGAGTGTTGTTGCATATGATCATGCTCTATTTATTAGATATTTTTAGAAATGTCACCGTATCAAAATAAGTTATATATATATAATATATATAATAAAATATATACCTGTACTGTGCCTTTACTTTGAACAGCATGTAGAGGGATGTCTTTTATTAACAAAATGTTACAGTACTTGCTTTATGTTTTTTTTAGCAGAGTAACCAAACAGGTACAATAACTTCCAATACTTAAAAAAGCCAATTTCTGCTACAACAGTGTACAACAACCTGCTACAGATCTCAATCTGTCCAGTCCAGCTATGTTTGTTTGCAAGCACAAAGTTCATATCTACCCATTCAACTGAGTGATTGAGGGCTAAGGGCCTTTCTCAAGGGCCCAACAGTGGTGATAGTGGGGATTGAACCACTGACCTTCGGATCACTAACCCATCGCCTTAACCACATTTTCATCCTTTACTAGGGTCATGGGGTGGCTGAAGTCTACCTCCGTGGGCTCGAGCTGAACTCAAACCCAGGATGTTCTTGCTTTGGTGCTGAAGTGCTAAACTTAATGCCACTGTACTGCCCTGTTTTTGTGATTAGTTTTTTGCTTTTTCTGACTGTGCTGTTGTTCACTCATTCATTTTCTAAGACGCTTAATCATAATTAGGGTTGCAGGAAGGCTGGTGCCCATCTCAGCCGACTCCAGGTGAATGCAGGGTACACTTTAAACAGCTCGCCAGGCCATCACAGGACCAACACACATACAACGAGGGGCAATTTGGAACAGCCATTTAGCCTACTGTGCATGTTTCAGGACTGTGGGTGGAAAGCAGAGTACCCAGAGAAAACCCACACAAGCACGGGAAGAACATGCAAACTCCACACAGAAACAACCCGAGCCCGGGAATCGAACCCAGGCCTTCTTGCTGTGAGGCGGACGTGCTAACCACTGCACCACCATGCTGCCATTTGCTGTTGTGTTTTTTATTCACCAGGTGTCTTGGTCACTGTAGCGCTCACAGTCAGCCAGACTAAAACACCTGTGCTTAGTCTATCTGCTGACTCTGGTCGGAGAGATACACCCCGAACAGCTCGCAAGACCATCACAGGGTCAACACACACACTCAACATTCACACTTCCACTCACAACCGGTGCAATTTGAAACAGCCTGTTAGCCTAATGTGCATGTGCTTTGGACTGTGGGAGGAAACCGGAGTACCTGGATGAAATGCCACTATTTACGCCACTGTGCCGCCCTGTTTTTCTTTTCAGTCTGATAATATATTTTGCACTTATAGGCTACCAGAGCGTTCACCATCAGTCGGACTAAAACTAATCAATTGTTTAAAAGAAATAAATGAAGAGATGAAAGACTGAAAATAACACAAGGACATCTGTAACCTGACATCAGTTTAATCACCATCGGGGTGATGAGTCACTCTTTTTAATCAGGCAGATACAGAGAGGGATGAAAATCATATCTCATATTCTATAAACTGAATTAGGGTGAAGTGGGAACTTGGCACATGAAGAGACACCCACATGAGAAACAGAAAATATCACAGGGATTTAGGTGTCTGGGTCGCATACACACTCACACGTACACCGCTCGTTAACAGACATGCCTCCATGGGCCTTGATGATCAAGCCATGCAGAGTTTCTTTTGAGGTTCAGGAAAATGCTTTGGATCTTATGTGAGCTCCTGAGTGTTCTGATTGGTTACACAAGCTGTCCAACTGAACAGTTTATTTAAGTACCCATGGTGAGTTTACAGATTTTTTTCGTCAGCTGTTTCATATGAATGTGTAAGAAAGTGATCAAAACAAATCCAATAATCAAATCAATAAAGAAGTGAGCTCAAAAGAAATAGCACCCTATAAAAGTATATGTAGCCGCTGTAATTAACATCATTACTGAAACTGTGCTTTTGGAGATACATTTTAAACTGATAAAATATTGATAAATGAGACCCACTGTGTCTTATTGCAAACTGAAACATTTTAAAATATTGTGTGTGTGTGTGTGTGTGTGTGTGTGTGTGTGTGTGTTTAGGTGTGAACTGTACTACAATTTGGAAAGAAAGTAAGTCCATTTAGTCATTTTTTTAAGGACGATTCTTCAAGTTCATTAAATTCAATATCAAATAAAATACATTAATAATTAAAAAATAACAATGACACAACAAACATTATCTACATAAACATCCACATGTGCAATAATATACATTTTGGTTCTAAGGCCATAGCTTCTTGTCCACGATAGTGGCGCTGTCAGTGATGTGTGTGTGCTTATGTCGCAGCGCTCCTTCAGCGCTGCCCGTAACTCATGAACAGTGCACACTGAGTGTCTGGATCGTTGCCTCACAGGAGCTGGAGTTCTGAAGCTCTGAGTAGCACCATTGGGATTTCCGTTCTGTGGCGATCACCCCACTGTCTGATTGCCTTGTTGTGTGTTTGAGGAGAAAGATGAAAAGGGGTTCCAGGATAATGTGTCTCACTCAGGAAAAGTTCCCTCCTTGTGACTGAATCGACTCCCTGTGATTGAATCGACTCTTGTGACTGAACTGACACCTTGTGACCAAATCGACTCCTTGTGATTGAATCGACTCCCTGTAACTGATTCAAATTTTTGGGAAAAGTTAGTTAGCTTGGAGAGTATGAACAGTTAAGCGCACAGCTGGATAGAGTCTCTCTTCCTCATCCTCTGTGCTAAGTGCATGTTAAGCGCACAGGATTATGGGGGTTTCACAGCTGTAACGTGCACTTCATACAAGGCTTCATTTCTGCTTTACAGCTTTAGTTACAACACACACACACACGCACGCACGCACGCACGCACGCACGCACACACACACACACATATACACTTGAGTATGCCTTCATAACCAAACAAGACAAATTTCATGGATGGAAGGAAAACTTATTACACAGTATGATTGTTCTGAGCTCGTAAGTAAAATGATGATATGATGGTACAACTTATAAACCTGTTGATGATAAAAAAAAAAAGATTTCATCTGTAAAAGTAATGAAATATAAGGGCGTACTTCCTTATATTCATATATGTTATATAGTTACACTTAAACAGTCGCAGATGTCACGATATTAATGAATTCTTTTTCATTTCCTTTTTTTGAGAGAAATCCCACAGTCTTGTGCATACATGCAGAAGAGTGTGCACACGTTTGTGAGGCAACTGCAGCTCAGTTGTCCTTAGCTTGTAAATTGAAGACACATAACACAACAATGTCTCTCTTCATGTCCAGCAGCTACAAGAAGCTTTTCTCGGGAAGAAGAATGTGTGTTTGTGTGTATGATGTGGACAGGAGTTTGCAAATGGCTGCCCGTTGCACGGTGGAGTTCAGGAACTGGAGATAGGCGTCTGATGAACAGTGCCCCACTAGTGGCTGATATGTGGAGGCAATCTCAGTGCAGAAAAGCCTTGAATGACTTTACTCTTGAGCATTTATGTGCCCAACTTTTCAGTCTTTGTGCTGGAGGTGTGTACACGAGTGTGTGTGTTACTTGTGCGATTGTAATTCCTCCTGGAACTTGGTGCTGATGTAGCGGATGTGGAATCCTTTCTTACTGATAGTGTCATCACTATGGAAGCGAATCAGTATGGCGTCACTGGCTGAATACAGTTCCTCACGAGGCTAGAGAGATTGAGAAAGAGAGAGAGAGAGAGAGAGAGAGAGAGAGAGAGGGACATTTATAAATTTTGTATTTATTATAGAGTACAGTGTTATATTATACACACAAATGCTGCTTCAGTCCTCACCCCTGAGCCACAGAAGCGTCCTAGTTTGGGTGATGACATGTCATGCCCATCGTGTAGCTCGATGTAGTCGTATCCGCACTCAGCTTCCTCCTCCAGCTCGAAGGTGGTGAATGTGAGCTCGATGCTGTAACCTGCCTCGGCTGTGATGAGCCACTCGCAGTCTGTGTGTCCCGGATAATTGTTGTCTCCGAATTGTGAGTGAGAGTACAGGTTCTTCTGCCTGGCCTCAGCCCTCAGCCTGCCTCCACATTCTATACACACATAATGTACACATTAAATAAATATTACACAAAGAATACACATGCTTTTAAAAGTGTTCATACAGTCAGGTCAAAATGATTCATCCATCCATCTATGCATCCATCTTCCGAGGTCGGGTCACGGAGGCAACAGGTCTAGAAGGGAAACCCAGGCATCCCTCTCCCAAGGGACACTCTTCAGCTCCCCAAATGGGATATATAATGCCTCCAGCAAGTTCTTGGTCTAAAGAATATATCCATCTGTCTATATCCCTATCTGAATTTCACATTTTAATGATGATGGTGGTAATATTGCGGTAATATTATATTGTGTAATATTGTGTAATATTAAGGGTATCACCAGGACACCCTAGGCCGCAGCTCAATGATTGACTTTGTAGTCATCGGACTTGCGGCCGCAGGTTCTGGACACTCAGGTGAACAGAGGAGCTGAGCTGTTAACTAATCACAACCTGGTGGTGAGCTTGCTCAGATGGCGGGGGAGGCAGCCCTACAGACGTGGTAGACCTAAGCATTTAGTTAGGGTCTCCTGGAAACGTTTGGGTCTCCTGTGAGAAGGGCCTTCAACTCCCACCTCCGGCAGAGCTACAACCACATCCCAATGGAGGCCGAGGACATAGAGTCCAAATGGTCCATGTTCTATCGTTGAATCACACTCCTCAGCCTACCCAGGAAAGTCCATTCAGGAGTACTGGAGAGGAGGATCCGCCCGATGGTTGCACCTCAGATTCAGGAGGAACAATGTGGTTTTTATCCCGGCCACAGCACTCTTCACCAGCTCTACACACTCTACAGGATCCTGGGGGGGGCTTGTGAGTTTGGCCAACCTGTCCACATGTGCTTTGTGGTCTTGGAGAAGGCTTTCGACCATGTCTCTCAGGCTCTTCTGGGGTGTGCTCGGGGAATATGGTATACCGGACCCATTGCTACTGGCTGTTTGGTCTCTTCATTGCTGGAGCCAGAGCTTGGTCCGCACAGGTAACAACTTGTCAAATTCGTTTCCAGTGGGGGTTGGACTCCACCAAGGCTGCCCTTTGTCACCGGTTCTGTTAATAATTTTTATGGATAGAATTTCTAGGCTGGGGCGGCACGGTATCGTAGTGGTTAGCACGTCCGCCTCACAGCAAGAAGGTCCTGGGTTCGATTCCCAGCTCGGGCGTTTCTGTGTGGAG
>JAOUQZ010000032.1:9182964-9202653 GCA_028564935.1 Neosilurus hyrtlii | reverse complement strand
CACACACACACACACACACACACACACACACACACACACACACACACACACACACACACACACACACACACACTCCTAGGAGCAATTTGGAACAGCCAGATAGCCTAATGGGTATGACTTTGGCCTGTGGGAGGAAACGGGAGTACCCGGAGGAAACCCACAAAGCATGGTAAGAACATGCAAACGCCACACAGAAAGCCTGGGAAACTCCATACACCAAGCCCAGGATTTGAACCCAAGACCTTATTGCTCTGATGCGGAAGGACTGTTTCACTGTGCTGCCCATTTCCAATACTTAATTATTCATTTTTAGTTTATTAATCAACATGTCATGCTTTGTATTTGTTTAGAGTTACATTTGGGATAGTAGCCCATACTGGTTCAGTGGTTAGCACTGGCACTAAGTGGTCAGATCACAGCTGGAAGGTTTTGAATCTTGGTTCTAGGCTTGTGGCTCCCAAGGACCTTTCTTTCTGGAGTTTGCATGCTGTCCATTGTACTCCATTTTCCAAAGACATCCACATTCGGTCAACTGGCTACTCTAAACTACTCATAAATATGAATGTGAGTGTAAATGGTTGTTTGTCTCTGTGTTCTACTTAATGCAGAGTGGTGACACCGGAGCTAATATAGCCTATAGTCTCCTTAAGGATGATGCCAATGTATTGCACATGGACTATGTTGGGTGAGTACCATTTAGTCTCATCCACTGGCATGAGGATACAGGAAGGACATGTTGAGAAACTCTTCATAAACAGAAATCCCAAGACCTTGGAGCTGTAAGATGCAATGCTACACATTCCATCATTGCACCACCCATAGAGTGTGCTTTTTTAATTACATTTAAAATATTACATGCTTTATTTGTAACATCAACAAGAAGAAATATATATGAAAAAATGTGCCAAAGGGTCAAATCAATGTCCAATAAATGCACAATTAGAACAACAGTGAGCAGTGATTGGATGTTGGGAACAATGGTAATTAGATATTCAACATTGGGAGTAACAACAATCAGAGATTAGACATTGGAAGTAATGGTGATCATTGATTGGATGAAGGTAATAATGGTAATTATTAAATGGACATCAGGAACAATGGTAATTAATGACTGGATGTTGGGAATAATGGTAATTAACGAGTGGACATTGGAAATAATAGTAATTAATGATTGGACATTGGTAACAATGGTAATTAATGATTGAACATTAGGAATAAGGTTAATTAATGATTCAACATTGGAAACAATGGTAATTAATGATTTGACATTGAGAATAATACTAATTAACTTTGGACATTGGGAACAACAGTAATTAATGATTGGAAATTAGAAACAATGGTAATTGGTGACTGGACATTGGGAACAATGTTAATTAATGATTGGACATTGGGAATAATGGAAATTATTAATTGGACATTGGAATTGATGGTAATTAATGATTGGACATTGGGAATAATGTTAATTAATGGTTGGACTTTGGAAACAATGGTAATTAGTAATTGGGCGTTGGGAACAATGGCAATTAGTGATTGGACACTGGGAATAAGGTTAATTAATGATTGGACATTGGGAACAATGGTAATTAATGATTGGACATTGGAAATAATGTTAAATAATAATAGTACATCAAAAACAATGGTAATTAGTGATTTGACATTGGGAAACAATGATAATTAATGATTCTACATTGGGAAAAATGGTAATTAATGATTGGACATTGAGGATACTGGTAATTCACGGTTGGACATTGGGAATGATGGTAATTAATGATGGACATTGGGAACAATGGTAATTAGTGATTGGGCGTAAGGGAACTGGGAATAAGGGTAATTAATGATTGGACTTTGGGAACAATGGTAAATAATGATTGGACATTGGGAATAATAGTAATTCAAGGTTGGACATTGGAAATGATGGTAATTAATGATTGGACATTGGGAATAATGTTAATTAATGGTTGGACTTTGGAAACAATGGTAATTAGTGATTGGGCATTGGGGAAAATGGTAATTAATGATTGGACATTGGAAACTATAGTAATTAATGATTGGACAATGGGAATAATAGTAATTCATATTGGACGTTGAGAACGATGGTAATTAATTATTGGACATTGGGAACAATAATAATTAGTGATTGGACATTTGGAATAATGGTACCTAATGATTAGACATTGGGGAAAATGGTAATTACTTATTGGACATTGGGAAGGATGGTAATTAATGATTGGACATTGGGAAGAATGGTAATTATTGATTGGACATTGGGAAGAATGGTAATTAATGATTGGACATTGGAAAGAATGGTAATTACTTATTGGACATTGGGAAGAATGGTAATTAATGATTGGACATTGGGAAGAATGGTAATTAATGATTGGACATTGGGAAAAATGGTAATTAGTAAGTTTACATTGAGATGTATGGTGATAAGTGATTGGACATTGGTGATACTGGTGATCTTCTCCCTTGTTTATGATCTAATGTCTGTAGCTCTGTAATGAGTCTCTGGTATGCCCTTGAATAATAACTCACATTATGAACATTGTTGGCTACAGTAGAAGATAAACTACAGATGCTACACTGGTGCACAAACCTGGTCCACCAATTGGCATTCCTTGTGACAGTTTATTTAATAAACAGTCCTATCGACAATTTTAGAGACGGGCTGGATTTTAGCAACGCTATCAGTGGCTATGTTATTATGTAAGACACAAAGACTTCTGGGTGTCATAGCATGTCATAGTTGTCTTTTTGTGTGCCTCAGCATTTTATGATTATTGAGATTGATTGATAATCTGTGGATAGTAATGATTTTCAAGACAAAGAGACAGAGAGTGAAGTCAGATATGACAGGAAGGGAACTCAGTGGAAACAAACTGTTTTGTGATTAAACTGAAATGCAGAAGATAAACGTTGAGTTCCCTATGAGGGAATCTATACGAGTATAGTCTCCTCTGTACTATTCTATACACAAGGGCATGCAGGGCACTCTCCAGGTATTCATTAAGAGAGGTAAATAAAGGAGGTGTGAATTCGCCCCTGAGAAGCAAGAGAGCATCTGTCCAAATAGTGAGTATGTAGATTAATGAACCGTGTACGAGCTGGGCGCTATTTTTAAACAGTATCGATCTGTGATATGCTGAAAAGTTGGAAAAGTCCAATGCAAGCAGTCCTGTAGTAGTACTCAGAAGTGCAGAAGATTTATTCTTCACACACACACACACACACACACACACACACACACACACACACACACACACACACACACACACGTCTTACACCTGTGAGGACTTTTCAATGACATGATAATTAATGCAATGCAGATTTTATTTTTAAATAAAAGGTAAAATATGATTGTAGAGATGCTAATTTGTGTATTATTTGAAAGGTAACGATGAACTAGTTAATACTAGCTAAGGCTTTTCTTAAGGTGCAGTTAGAGCCCCCTGTTGGTTGCTAGCAGACTTTTTGCATTTTCTCTGCTGAAAGGGTGATGCAGCAGTGCATTTGTGCTTTTAGTCTATCTCTGTCACCTCCACTGAAACAGATTAGCTTCCAAATGTTCAACTTTCATGCTAACAGTGCCATCAATCACCCTGTTATTTAGCACATCACAACATTTATTTGTGTTACAAAGTGCAGTTTTACATTAACATTATACACGTGTCAGTATGTGTGTACTTTGAGCGTGATCATCAGAACATATCACTCTGACTCCAATTCAGAATTGACGTACACTATAGTACAAAGTGTTTGTGTGTGTGTGTGTGTGTGTGTGTGTGTGTGTGTGTGTGGAGTGAGTGGAGTGAGCAGTTGTAACCTTTCCCGCTGTGTATGACCTCCAATCTGGAGTTCTTGCGAGCGTACACACACAAACTTGGCAAACGGGAAGAGAGGATTTCCTCTGTTTAAACATGCTGCATGAGTGTGTGCCTCTGTGTGGAAGTGCGAGCGAGAGAGAAAGAAGAGTTGAAACAATAGTAAAGTGTGAGAAAAGGATTTTAGTGAGGTAGTATAATGATGCTAGTGGCAGAATATTAGCAGATCAAATGAGCGCTCTCAGCTGACACATGTAAATATGTAAATAAGGAAGTTACATCATAATAGTTATGGGTTTTTTCCTGTCACTTTAAGAACTCATATGGAAAGTTCGACACTTCACGTGTTTTATTTCAAACATTTTCATGTTTAATTTTCCGTATAATTCACTTATTTTCCGAAACTCTTTTTTCATTTTCACCTGATTTTCTTCATGGATTTTGTCCCAACATTTCTCACATGGCTTTTTACAGAATACGTTCATTTTTCCTTCCACATGATTCATACTTTTACAAATCCTACAATTCACTCTCACTTTATTTAACTCTCTTAATTCTATTATGGCTGCAGGGAGGCTGGAGCCTATCTCAACCGTCTCTGAGCAAAGGTGGGGTACACCCTAGACAGTTTGCCAATCCATCGCAGGGCCAACACACACACCTAGGGGTATTTTGGAACAGCCAAATAACCTAATACATGTGTTTAGACTGTGGGAGGAAACGGAAATACCCAAAAGAAACTAATGCAAGCACAGGAAGAACATCCAAACTGCACTCAGAAACGCTATCGCCGAGCCTGGTACTTGAACCCAGACCTTCTTGCTGTAAGGCAGATATACATCTACCCTGGTTCATGTCTTTTTAAATCTGATTGGGTTTGATTACCTCCACCAAAAAGGTTGTTTTACCATTGCTTTATTTGTTTTTTTTTAGCAGGAATACATAAAAAGTTATGTGCAGATTTTCATGAAGTTTCTACCAGAAGTGGATTCGGATAAGAAAGTCTCAATTTGATTTTGAAGGTGATCTGGTTCAATTTCTGCATCCAGTAATTATTTTAAGGGTTATTAAACATCGTGAAAAGTGTGGCATTACAAAAGGCCCAGCAAAGGGTGCTGTTATATTTTTTCCAGCTTGATGTGGGTTTGCACTCTGTACTCTTGTTTATATATAAAGTAGTGTGCAGTGAAGATTATACACCACTACTTTTGTCCTATGAGAAAGAAGTAAAAAATTGCTTGCAGAAACTTGTCAATATGGTTTGAAGTTCATTCATTATACGCAAAAGTGACACCTTTTAATTTTTCTGAAAAATTGGTATTTTCAGTGTTTTTGTTTATTAGCCATACTTCTACCTCAGTATACTTGTGGGAATGATTTTTTGGTTCTAATTGCCTACAATAGCATTGTTCAATACATTTTCACCAATAAAAAATATTATTAGGAGCCCTTTTAGACAAAAGTGGTGGTGTATAAACTTCACTACACACTACTGTATATGTAATTGTTAGTTTATTTAATGGCCATCCTTCATTTATAAGCACTTATCTGACAGGGTCGTGGGGGAAGCTGGTGCCAATCCCAGCTGACTTTGGGCAAGAGGTGGGGTATAGCCTGAACAGGTCACCACACAGTAAAATTCCCAGCGTATATTTAAGTCTTTTAGAGTCTATTCGATTCCAATGTGCCCAAATGTACTTTGAAGGAGTAAATTCTACTGTGCAGTATGTTGCAGGGCTAACACAGACACAAACAACAATTTACACACACATTTACAGCTAAGGGCAATTTACAGTGGCAAGCTGACCTAATGTGTATGTCTTTGGACTGCGGGTAACTTTGTCTTTGGAAACTGGAACACCCAAAGGAAACCCAGGCAAACACACATAAACTCTACTGCTGTAAGATTTGAACCCAGAACCTTCTCGCTGTGAGATAACAATGATAACCAATGAAGTTTCCACTAGGAAGTTTCATATTTTTTTATATAGAATTTTAAAATATATATTAGCAGAGCTCTGGGTGTCTGCGTGTGCCCACCACAGGAAACTATGGTAGTTTATATATAATATAATATAGGCAGCAATAGGAAAACAGATTTATTGCTAAGAACAACACTTAAACCACAAAAATAGACACTCATACACCACTGCTCAGACTCACACAGAATAAAAAACATGCAATCTCACTCAGGTAGGCACACAAACTTGCAAGTAAATAAATGTTCCTGGAGCAAACACCAAAATCAGAATCTTGACAGAACATGAACTTGTTAAACGGACAATTAAAGCAAAAAGACAGGTGATTCAAATGAAAATGAAAAACATAAAGGCAGTACAATGTAAACACAGGTTCGGACACCTATCAGTAGAAATCTATCGGGGGCTCTGCTATTAGGCAGTGCCTAAATCTGTATATTAGATATCATTATGTGATGTGATTATTTATGTCTATCCATAACACTTTCACATTTTCCTATGTTATCAGATAGTGCTCACACAGTTACGTAGGAAAAACCTGATCATATGAACCACACTGGTACCAAGACTGCAGATTGTCTAGTGCTGCAGTCTCTGTGCATGTTCTCCATGGATTCACTTGGGTTTTATCGGGGTTCCCTGGTTTCCTCCAAAAAATGAGATCGTACTATGAGAAATGGCAGGTTTAAATGCACATACATGTGTGTGTGTGTGTGTGTGTGTGTGTGTGTATGTATGTGTGTGTGAGTGTGTGTGTGTGTGTGTGTGTGTGTGTGTGTGTGTGTGTGCGCGAGTACATGCGTGAGTGCGTGCGTGTGTGTGCTCGTGTGTGTGTGCTCTTAGACAGACCATCTGGGTTTCATATCTTGGGGTTCCCAAGATCCACCACAACCTTGATGAGGATAAAGTGTTTACTGGAGATGAATGAATGAATGAATGAATGAATTAAAAAATGTGAGGTTTTTTATGGAGTACAAAGTTCAGCACACATCAAATAAATCCATTGTGTGAATGTTTGTGTTTTTGCAAAAAAGCATTTATTATAATCAACTCGAATTAGCCCGACACATGTGAAAGTGGGTAATTAGTGGATTACAAACAAAAAGGCTCGCTGCACGTGGAGAAGAGATCAAAAGCTTGATAACAGGGTAAGACATCATAAGAAAGGCAGGGTGTTGTAAGGAATTTAGTTTAATCCAATTTAATCCATATACATCCGCTAATATCGGAGGAGAGCAGAGCTGTCGCTTACTCTGCCAAACCACAAAACCACCACTGTGTGTTAGGAACCGCTGTCTCTCTGAGTCTTGAGTCCCTGGCTGTGTGAGATATGGTTCCTTTCCAAATCGGAGTGGAAGTGCATTCTAGATTGTGTCTACTTGTGTGTTTTCGTGTTTGTGTGTGTGTGTGTGTGTGTGTGTGTGTGTGTGTGTGTGTGTGTGTGTGTATTTACATGTGCGTGATTATTTGAACTCTGTCCAACAGTGATCTCAGGAGAGATAAAAGTTTTTGCAAATTGTTATACTCTTCATATCTGAATGTTACACAGCCAAACAATGCTATTTCTTATTCATCCCATTCCTTTTTTAACATGCAGCACAGGAGTACAGTACTGTATAACTACTGTTTCATGGAAAAATAAGTTCTCCAATATGAATGGTACTTGCAAATAAATATTTTGTGTGTGTGTGTGTGTGTGTGTGTGTGTGTGTTTGCAAAATTTTTCTGTTAGTTTTTTACTTTTCTCTCTATCACCTGCCGTGAAGGTGTGGACTACTCCAGATAAGATAGGACCCAAGGGAATGTAAGTAACTCCGAGAATGGGAATATTTCACAACCAAGGTGTCCAGTCCTGGCCGAAAGGAAGTGGCCCCTTTGAAACAGGAAGAGGAAATGAAGAGTGTTTGTGAAAGGACATAGAATGGATTGTGACAACTTTAAAAGAGCTCTCTCTCTCTCTCTCTCTCTCTCTCTCTTTCCTTTTACTACCCACCTAATAGGGAATGTAATTAAAACCTTCACAGAGTAAGGAACAATTCTGTAACAATCCTTCACATTTTTCCACAACATTCCCATTAAAACCCAAACTTTTTTGGTTTTAAAATTAAAGCAAGTCCAACATATTCCAGATAAATCACATTCCAATAAGACACATACTTATAGATTACACACACTTTAGTTCTCTTTATCTACTTTTAGGTCATATTCAAGCAGAAATGTAGAAAGTACGACAGGAATCACTAACTTTCAAGCACCACTGTATTACTTTTGTAGTACACACGTATGGGGCTTCCTTTATAAAAACAGTACTTTCGGAGGCGTATGGTTGCCATGACACTGCTGAATCTTTTGTGCTTGAGACGCCAAGTCAAACATCATGGCTGAAATGCAGTCAGTGCTACTCTGGAGTTTGCACCTGGCATTTTGGTGTGGAAATGGAACATTTAGGGCGGCACCGTGATGTAGTGGTTCACACATCCACCTCACAGCAAGACCATCACGGATTTGATTTCCAGGATTGGGTGTTTTTGTATAGAGGATTCACGTTCTCTCTGTGTTTGTGTATGTTTTCTCTGGGTACTCTGGCTTCCTCCTACAGTCCAAAGACATGCACATTAGGCTAAGTGGCTGTTCCAAGTGGAAATGGTTGGGTGCGTTGCCCTGCGATGATCTAGCAAGCAGTTCAGGGTGTACCCCGTCTTTGTCCAGTGTTGGCTGAGATGCGTCATGAGTATGAGTAAGTGAGCATAGGACTTTTAGAAAATGGTACAAAGACAAATGGTTGCAGGGAATGTTTTAAAAGAGAAGACAGCACTTGTTGAAAGTCAATCTAAAACAAACCTATTTTCCTAAAATGTGTGTGTGTGCAAAATCTTAGACCGCTAGCTGCAATTTTAAAGATTTTATAGGTGGATATTTAAAAATTGAACCTCAGAATGATGATATCATCAAGCCCCAAGTTAACATGGAGGAGTTTGGCTTCAAACATCATTTCTTTCAGTATTTCAGGAGTTTGTGCTTAATATATATCGAAACCTTTTTACACCTCCAACACAAATATGTCAATAAATGGCATGAATAAAGCAAAATCCTATACTTTTACATGTTAACTTGAGCCTCAATGACAACATCATTCTGAGACTCAGTTTTCCAATAACTACCAATAAAATCATTAAAACAGAAGCTATCAGCCTTAGATTTTGCTCCAGTAAAGAAATTAATCTTGCTATTCAAATGAGATTAACCTTTAACAAGCGCTGTCTTCTCCTTTACCCTGGGTTTACACTGGGGCATGATGTCCATGATCTCATGAAGATTTTAGAGAATCGTGATGAATGTAGGGGGTCGTGGGATCGAATCATGATCTTGAGGGAACTTGATGGAATCGTGATGATCTTGAGGGAACTTGTAAGTGTAAATGGTTGTGTGTGTAGATGTTAGCCTTGTCATGGACTGGCGAGCTGTTGAGGATGTACCCTGCCTTCATCCAGTATGGGCTAGGATAGGCTCCAGCCTCCCTGTGACCATAACAGGATTAAATAGTTCAGCTAATGAGTGAAAAACTGTTTAGTCTATAAGATTTTGATTTGCATATTAAGTGACTTTTTAGCAACCTATTTTGGGCAAAAATCATGACACGTTTGAGTCCATTCTTTAGAATAGATTATTCATAGCATCTTATCATCAGTGTACAATTTTACTGCAAAACCAATTTGGTATGGGGAAAAAATTATACATTTTACCCCTCACGGCAGAGGTGAAAGCAGATGCATGTGCAGATAAAGACGACTTTATTAAAGGACAGACAGAGAGTCCCAAAATACAATCCAGAATCGTTGTCAAAAAAACAGGCAGAGTTCAATCGATCAGGCAGACAAATAAACAGGAAGAAAACAGTCATTAAAAAAGAAAAGGCAGGCAAAAGCCAAACCACTGACAGCAAACACACAAAAGAAAGTACACTGATAAAGAGACACGGGAGCAGAGCATCTTGTGAGAGATCATGTGCAAGCTTTTGGTTCTAGTAAGAACTTATAATTTAATTTATATTCTTTAATTAAATAAGATTCTCATTAAAAGTTCTCATTATTCTAGTAATCCTTGCATAGAAGAATATATTTGTATAAGAACTCCCCTTTGTTTAGATTAATAAACACTTTTAATGACATTGAACAAAATACTTTTATTCTCTATAATTTTAACTCTACAACTTTTAGGAACGCACTCTACCTTATTATCTTTTCATGACTTAAATTATTGTCATTCATTTCTTTATTAAAGTTGTTAATTGTTGCTGACTTTATTCATTCATTTGTTGAGCTGCTTGTTCCTATTAGGGTCACGGGTGAAGGCAGGGTACACCTTGAACACCTTCCCAGCCAATTGCAGGGCCAACACACATAACCATGGACACTTATATTCACATCTAGGGTTAAGGTGATGGCTTACTGGTCCGAAGGTCGGGGGTTCAAGCCCCACTATCGCTGGATTGCAACTGCAAACCCCCCCCGTGTGCAGCTAACTGGGTTATGAAAGGCCAGCCTTGTCTCTCACTGTCTGTGGTGAGAGGCATGTAAAAGAACCATTGCAGTCATTCGTAAAGAGTAGGCCGCTGCGTTGCCGTCAGCATGTTTCTGCCCTGCGATGGCCTGGCAAGCTGCCCAGGGTGTATTCCGCCCTCGCCCAGAATCTAATATGAGCACCAGCTTCCCCGAGACCCTAATTAGGATTAAGCGGTTCAGAAAATGAAATTAACGGAATTTGCATGTCTTTGGACTGTGATCGGAAACCATAATGCCCAGTAGAAACCCACCCAAGTCCAGGGAGAACATGCAAACTCCACACAGAAACATCCTTGCCAAGCCTGTGATTTGAACCCAGAAGCTTTTTGCTGTTAGGTGGTTGGGCTAACCACTATGACACCATGCCACCCTTTGTTGTTGACTTGGAGGCAATTTCCCGTTCATTATCCTAGAAATAAAATTTTAAAAAAATTACAAAAAAAATATATATATATATATATGATCTCCATGAGCTTCAAATGAGAGGCTAGAGTCAACATTCATATCAAGGTCTTTTAAAGTTGTACATGATGGTATTAAAAGTCTATCAAGGGCTTAATCAGAATGAGTACATGAAGCTGCCTGTAGGCTTGGAAAAAGCATTTCAGTCTTTTTTTTTGGAAGTTAAGTAGGAGGACAGAACTCAGTATCTAGCCTAATGTCATTTACACATTGCTTGACTTTATTAAGTTGGTGTATGTCATCTAGATTTGCTGAAACATACAGCTGTGTGTCATCAGTATATCAAAGGACAACATTATTATGAGTAATTGTAACCAGCGGTAACAAATAATATGAGCAGACAAGCAGATGTAGGGTCACCAAGAGTCAACTAAATGAATAAAATTAATGAATGAATCTTAGCAAGGGTGACATAAAGGCATAATGGTGAGCATGTCCACCTCACAGCAAGAAGGTCCTGGGTCATGGGCATGTGAGGTTTGCATGTTCTTCCTGTGCTTGCACGGGATTTCTCCAGGTACTCTGGTTGCCTTCCACATCCCTAAGGCATGCACATTAGGTGATTGGCTGTTCCAGGTTGCCCCTGGATGTAAGTGTGGGTGGTTGTGTGTGTTTTGGACCTTCAGTGGATTGGTTAGCTGTTAAGGGTGTACCCTGTCTTCAGCCAGAGTCGGCTGAGTCAGCCTCCCGACGACCCTAGTAGGATTAAGCAGTTCAGCAAATGAATAAATAAAAAATATATATGGGACTTTCATAAAGAGGTTAACCAACTGAAATCTAGAGCTGCATTTTTTTTGCATTAGGACAAAAACTGTTTTGGGCTTTGATACTGTCAAGACCCTGCACACTGCTAAGTTACAAGGTTTATGCCCTTCAACGTTTCCATTAGGACCCATTGGTCTGGCATAGTTTCTCCATGGGGATTGCTGTGACGGACATTGGAAAGTCTAATAAATTCTCCCTGCATAAGACTTGTGCAAGGCAGGTGGAATCTTTGTGGGTTCTGGTATGCAGAATTGGGTTTCATTGAAATGTTCATTCGATGTTTGGCTGGCTTTATGAATCTGAACCCTACATTTTTCTCGACAAGATTCTTCTCTAATGCTCTTTGGCATCCGGTTCATATTTTGCTAACTATGCTTAGCCATTTCTGTTAACCAGGTTGGCTTAGTTAAGCAGTCAGTGTATCATGAAAGAATAAAGGTTCATAAAGGAACCAACGGTGTGGTCACAAAGGAAATTTCAGCAAGTCCCAGCGGTGTGTATTAGCTGAAACTCAGCAAACTAAAATGAAAACAGCATGTGGTATGGCAAAGAAAGTGGAGCCCATCCTAGCAAGGACATTAAGAATGAATTCAAATAAAGCCCCAAGGCTGTGTGTTAATGGAATTTAGATAACTTAAGATTAGAGAAAGGGTAGAATGGCATGAAAAGACTTATTTGACTGAACTCTTGACACATAATCACAAGGTTGATAAATAGCTAGATACACTGCAAAGGAAGCTACAAAAGTGACCCAGTGCATGATGGGTGCAAAATGAAATAATAATAATAATAATAATAAGAAGAAGAAGAAGAAGAAGAAAAAGAAGAATATGTGATTGGCTGTCCAGGGTATACCATGCTCTTGCTGAGAGTCAGCTGAGATGGGTGCCAGCTCCCCGTGACCCTAATGAGGATTAAGCAGTAAAGAAAATAAATGAATGAATAAATGAATGAATGAATGAATAAGAATAAAAATAATAACTTTTAATATATACTGAAAGGCATTAAAAAGCAACAAGCACAAATGTACTACATGTATATAAACATGAAAATCTGAAAAATTTAAGTACTCAAGTGTGGCGTAGTTACTAGTTTCTCATGAGCAAAGTAAATGCCCACGTGGCACGATCACAAGTCTGATACCTTTGCCACTCCTTGATTAATCCATAAAAACGAAGCGAGAGATCAAAACGTGTGTTTTTTGTAAAGTAGCACTTCTGGCTATTTAAAGGTAAAAGAAGTTTAAGTTTGTGAAAAATGAAGATGCCACAACTGCCACAAGCAAGCAGAGACCAGGTCCTGGGTATGCTGAGTGCCGGGATGACCGCTGCAAGAGTAGAAGTACACTTTGGTGTGCATCGTTGCAACTGTTGTACGCCTTCAGACACGCCACAGACAAATGAGAACCACCCGAGACCGACCAAGACCTGACCAGCCACATGTCACTACACATACACAAGACCGGGTGATCAAATCCGGGTGATGCATCTGAGGGACCATTTCCATCCAGCAGCACTGACGGCGACTGAGGATCCTGGTACTCGCGGCAGCCACATCAGTGCTCGTACACTGCGCAGACTGCTCAGGGAAGAAGGTATCTGGTTGTTCAGAGTACATAATAATAAAATGATGTAATTATTTCAATGTTGCATTTTTAATGTTGAAAAGTTGACTCCCTCCAAGACTCAATCCTGTATCTTGATTCATGAACCAGTCCTGTGACTCAGATTAGCTTTAAATTTAAATGGGTTCTGCTTTGCTATTTCGGTTGCTCTTGGGTGGGGTGTGTGTGAAATGGCCTGTTGGCCGGCGCCAGTATAGCATCTAAGGACACATAGATTCAGACAGGCCTGTTAGCACTTTTAGTCCACACACACACACACACACACACACACACACACACACACACACACACACACACACACGCGCGCATACACGCACGCACGCACACACACACACACACACACACACACACACACACACACACACACTTGTGTCTTCCTTTCCTTCTCTCTACGACCCCATTTATTTCCTGTTACTCACTCTCCCTCTTTATCTGTCCTTCACTCGTCCCTGTCACACTTCTTTCTTCACAGGCAATTTATCCATCTATTTACCCTTCAGAGCAAAATGGTAGGATTGACAGAGGATAAGAAGACAGAAAATTAAAATCAATATAACAAAACAATCGCATGATATCCTCACTTTTCTTCCTCTCTTCCTTTTTGCTCTCAAAAATACAAGTAAAAATTTAAAACAGTGGGTTCTTAAGGTGAAGTTATATTTTATATTGCTAGTCAATACTTTAAAGGGACAGTGTGTAATATTTTCAATCAGAATTAGAATTTTTTATTGATCCCGGAGGAAATTGTGTGCACACAGTTGCTCCATACCAATTAAAAAAAAATATAAGATAAAGATAAAACTCTCAATAAGAAAAATTACAAATGTCTATATATATACAATATACATAAGGAAATCTACATACATACATACATATATATAAATATGTATATGTAAGTGTAAAATTAGAAGTTACTAATATCTATATAAACAGATACAGAATGAATTCTGTCAGTGAATAATATGTACAGTATTATCAATATGATACACAGTGGAATATAAATGTAGTGCAAAATGCAAATGTATAACAGTGGACATTGTTGCTATATGGAGGAGTTTTGCAGTTTAATGACCACAGGTAGAAATGATTTCCTGTGTCGTTCAGTGACACATTTAGGTGGTATCAGTCTCTCAATGAACGAGCTCCTCTGACTGATTAACAGGTTGTGAAACAGGTGGAAGGTATTGATAAGTATTGTCTTTATTTTGGACAACATTCGCCTTTCCAACACTACTGTCAGAGAGTCCAGCTCCATCCCCACAACGTTACTGGCCTTGCGGATCAGTTTGTTCAGTCTGTTTGTGTCTGCAACCCTCAGCCTGCTGCCCCAGCACGCAACAGCATAGAGGATAGCGCTGGCCACAACAGACTCATAAAACATCCTGAGCAGTGTTAGGCAGATATTTAACCGACCTTAGCCACCTCAAAAAATTGAGACGGCTTTGGCTCTTTTTCTAAAGTGCGGTAGTGTTCTTAACCCAGTCCAGATTATTGTTAGTATGAACTCCAAGGTATCTGTAATCCTCCACCATTTCCACATTGACGCCCTAAATAGAAACAGGTGCCGCTGGTGTTTTGGATTTCCTACAATCAGTTCCTTGGTCTTTGTCACATTAAGCTGCAGATGATTCTGCTCACACCATGTGATGAAGGAATCCACCGTTTCATCACCTCCACTGATACATCCAACTACAGCAGAGTCATCAGAAAACTTCTGAAGATGGCAGGTCTCTGTGCAGTAGCTGAAGTCTGTTGTGTAGAGGGTGAAGAGAAAAGGGGAGAGGACGGTCCCTTGTGGTGCTCCAGTGTTGCTGACCACCATGTTCAACACACAGTGCTGCAGGTGCACATACTGTGGTCTTCTGGTCAAGTAGACCACAATCCAGGACACAAGAGAGGCATCCACCTGCATCGCTGTCAGTTTCTCACCCACGAGGTTTGGCCTGATGGTGTTGAAGGCACTGGAAAGGTAAAAAGCATGACCCTCACAGTGCTCCCCGGCTGGTCCAGGTGGGTGTAGACATGATTTAGCTGGTAGATGATGGCATCCTCGACTCCAAGATGAGGCTGGTAAGTGAACAGAAAGGGGGCCAAATGTGGTCAAACCATGGGTCGGAGTTGATCCAGTATGAGTCTCTCAAGGGTCTTCATGACATGTGAAGTCAGTACCACTGATCTGTAAGCCTGGGGGCCACTGGGATGTGGGGTCTTTGGTACAGGAACAAGGCATGATGTCTTCCACCGCACTGGGACCCTCTGAAGAGTCAGGCTCATCGTGAAGATGTAATGTAAGACTCCACAGAGCTGGGGGGCACAGGCTTTAAGGACACAGGAGGTCACCCCAACCGGCCCTGCTGCCTTGCCTGAGTGTAGAGTCTTCTCAGCTGTTTCTCAACCTGATTATAGGTGAAGTTGGCAGGTGGGCGAGGATTGTCAGGTCCATCACAGGAGGCAGAGGTGCAGTAAGGGGAGGGTGAGAGAGGGTGGTGTGGCAGGGGGTTCTAGGCTTGCTCCTGACAATTTAGAAGGGGGCTGAGCAGTAGCCACAGTTGAATCTGTTAAAAAACACATTCAACTTGTTGGCCCTGTCCTCACCGACCTCAGCTCCTCTGCTGTTGGATGGATTGAAACCAGTGATGGTCTTCATGCTACTCCAAAACTTTCTCTCGTTATTATGTTGGAGTTTCCATTCTAGCTTTCTCCTGTAATTGTTCTTAGCCTCTCTGATCTTGACTCTCAGTAAACTTTAGATTGTTCTTATCTCCTCTCTGTTGGCAGCCCTGAATGCCCTCTTCTTGTCGTTAAGGAGGGCTTTGAGGTCTTTAGTCATCCACGGCTTGTTATTTGGGTAACAATAGACCATCTGAGCTGGAACAATGGCATCGGTGCAAAAAGCTATGTAGTGTGAAATACACTCTGTGAGCCCATCAATGTCCTCACTGTGGGGCTCACAGAGCGCCGGCCAGTCTGTCACTTCACAGCAGCCCTGTAATTTCTCCAAGGCCTCCTTTGACCATCTCCTAACAGTTCTTGTAGTGACAAGCTGCCTCTTCACAACTGAACCAATAAACATGTTTTCATTAATGTACAATCATCAAAAAAGTTGTTGAGTTTTCAGAACCTTAGAATAAGCTGTTTATCTACATGGCAAGTGGGTCCCCTCTCATCTTGCACCACCACGTTTCTACAGCAGCCCAGAACCATACACGCTTTAAATGGAATGGGGTTGGGAAGGAAATTTCAGCAAGTTGCAGTATGAAAGCTCACAACTAGCTGGCACTAGATACTGCTAAAATTTACACACTGTACCTTTAAGTGAAGTTTAGAGCTACAAACAATGTAGGCCCAGTTTTTTTTTTCACAAAGTGTTTATTGCCTTTTGTTGAAACACTACTGAAAGCAATTACTGTATATCCATAATGGGAGGCACAAAACAATTGATGCATGTTGTTCTATAAAAATAATCAACAACAGAATGGTGTGAGTGTAAGTGTGATGGTTGTATGTGTGTTGACCCTGCAATGGCCTGGCGAGCTGTCCAGGGTGTACCCTGTATAATAGGCCCTAATAGGTATTGGTTTTAATTATCCATGTGCCCATCTTACGAACCATAATTAGGAAAAAACAACTCTCTTGTTTGCAGGATTTATGAGAAAGCTGGTGTTTCCCCTTTCAAGGTCAGGCAGGGTCAAAGATCATTGTCTCATCTGAAGGTCCATATATGGTATCCAGCATGTCTGTCAGCACTCCTTTCAAAGCTATAAGTGCTCTATCTCTAAAATTTCTGACCTTGTTCTGACCTTTACCTTTGACCTTGAAATTCCAAAATCAAATCATATCTGGGACACGGGTGGAGTAATATTCCCACCAAGCTTGATGAAAAAAGTTGCAAACAAATACTAGTGATTACAGTTTTGCTGTGACAGAGTTAATAATAATAATAATCACATTATTATTATTCATTCATTCATTTTCTAAGCCGCTTAATCCTAATTAGGGTCGCAGGGAGGCTGGCGCCCATCTCAACCAACTCTGGGCAAGGGCAGGATACACCCTGGACAGCTCGCCAGGCCATCACAGCATTATTATTATTATTATTATTATTATTAATATTAGTAGTAGTAGTATTTCACCACACAATTTTGCAGCATCTGCCATTTTTTATTTAATAAAAGAGCACCAGACCAAATGTTTGTTATCGGTTTATAGCTTACATTTACAGAATTGTTAGACCCCCTTATTCAGAATGCTTTTTACCTTCTCTGTCAGAAGCATATTCACACACCTAAATGGGTCAGTATCTAAGAATACCATGAAATTAGTGCTCATTTGAGATTTTTTGGTTCAGAGGCAAACTTCAGCCTTTTTCTGAAGACTCACACAGTGAGATAACTTATTATTTATATTTATTGTTGTAGAACATCCTCACTCACTCACTCACTCACTCACTCTGAACCGTTTAATCCTATTGGGGTTGCAGGGAGGCTGGAACCTATCTCATCCAACACTGGGCAAAGGCGGAGTACACCCTGAACAGCTCACCAGATCATCACTGTGCCAACACAAACACAACAATTCACACTTACACTGATACGGAGGGGCAATTAGCCCCTAAACAATTAGCCTAATGTTCATGTTTTTGGGCTGCGAGGGGGAGATTGGAGTACCCTGAGAGAACCCACACAAACACAGGGACACCATCAGCTTCAGAAGACCCAGGCCTCACCCTGAGCCAGTGAGAATCAGGGGTGAATGTGTGGAGATGCTCAGATGTACAAATACCTGAGCCTGCAGCTGGATGACAAACTGGACTGGACTGCCAACTGGATTGACCGTTGAGGAGAGCATCCTCCTATACGCGGTGGTTTGCTGGGGAGGGGCAAGTCCTTAAGAAGAAGGACGCCTCACAACTGGACAAACTGGTGAGGAAGGTGAGCTCTGTAGTCGGCATGGAGCTGGATAGTAACATCTGTGGCGCTGAGCAGGCTCCTGTCAATCATGAACAATCCACTGAATCCACTGCACAACATCATCTACAGACAGAGGAGCAGCATCAGCGACAGGCTGCTGTCATTGCCCAGCTCCACTGACAGACTGAGTAGATTGTTCCTCCCCCATACCATAAGACTCTTTAACTCCAGCAAGGGGGGCGGGACACTAACACACACATCCACGCTCTACACTGCACCGTTCACAGCACACCACGCACCTTAACTTGTACACACATGTTTACCCTGGACCTTTTAAATCATTTACACTGGACTGCCAATTTGCACCATAACAGTATTACTCACAATTCTTATACTTTTTACTCTGTCTGCCTTAAGTTCTTTAATTTTTTTTTTTTTTTACTATATTTGCTTTTAAATTAAGTTTGTTTTTTATAGCATAAGTTTGTACTGTTTATACTGCTTGAAACTGTGAACTTCCCTCTGGGATTAATAAAGTATCTATCCATCCATCCATGCATCCATCCATCCATCCACCCATCCATCCATCTATCTATCTAACATGCAAACTCCACACAGAAATGTCCTCTCCAAGCCCAGGACTCAAACAATGAGGGGGTAAATTTGTGGAGTTTGCAGGTTCCATGCATAGTTGCATGGGTTTCCTCAAGGTACTCCAGTTTTCTCCTACAGTCCAAAGACATGAACATTAGGGTAAATGGTTGTTTCAACTAAATAATTGGTTGTTTACAAACCCTATGTGTGTGTGTATGTGTGTGTGTGTGTAAGTGTAAAGGTGTTGCCCTGTGATGGACTGGTGAGCTGTTCAGGGTGTACCCTGCCTTTGCCCAGAGTTGGCTTCAGCATCCTGCAACCCTGGTAGGATTAATCAGTTCATGCAAATGAATGCGTAAATGAACACTACAATGTCTTGTCAGAGCTGCTGTTCCAGAAAATGAACAACACCTTCTGGCCAATCAGAATCAAGGATTCAGTGATAATGAGGTATAAATCCAATATACTTAATAATGTACTGTCTATTAACATGAAGGGAAAACATTGTGTGTGTGTACGAAGCAATCAGCTTCAGTAAGTATGTGTGTGTGTGTGTGTGTGTGTGTGTGTGTGTGTGTGTGTGTGTGTGTGTGTGTGAATGTGACCGCTTGTCTTTGTAACTGTTTCATCCCCTGCAGCAGCTGTTCCAGTGGATAAGCCTCAAACTCTGGCACTTGTCACGACGCTGCTTCTGAGAGTTTACGTCACACATCTCTGCAGGCTACAGGGAATCGACAAGCACACACACACACACACACACACACACACACGCACACAAAGCAGAAAAGACATTAATGCTAGGAAGGGTTAGTTTAAATGTAAAGCAAATCACAGAATGCAACAGAGATAACGTAGTGATTTAAAGAAGGGGTGTAACAATAGTTCATATGACAAAGCTCTCTCTCTCTCTCTCTCTCTCTCTCTCTCTCTCTCTCTCACACACACACACACACACACACACACACACACACA
>JAOUQZ010000032.1:9126914-9139514 GCA_028564935.1 Neosilurus hyrtlii | reverse complement strand
ATATATACACACACACACACACACACACACACACACACACACACACACCTCAGCCAGTTTCTATGCAAATACAGTCACAGTTCATGTTACACCAAGTGGTGCCTCACCTGCATAGCTGCGCCCGGTGCTCATGCAGCTTGGCAATATGGTCCATTTATCTGTACTGGGATTATAATACTCCACGGATGCCAGGTTACAGGAGCCGTCATCACCCCCGACCACATACAGCAGGTTGTTGACAGCACACACTCCTACAAACAGATATATGACATCAGCTAACATTGGCTAAGTAAGGCTCACGCTGACACATCACAGTTTAGCTACTGTAGAATTTACCTGCATTCCGCCGACACATGTTCATATCGGCCACTTGTTTCCAGGTTCCAGAGACAGGGTCATACACCTCACAGCTCTTCCTGACTAACGGGCCATCGTGCCCGCCCACCGCATACAGTAGACCTTTCAACACACCCACCCCTGTCCGAACAACATAAGGAGTATAAATACAATTGGTGAAGTAATCACAAATCAATATTTCAGAGGTGTGTGTATGCGTATGTATGCATGACCTGCTCCGCTGCGCCGCGTGCCCATTTCTGCTATGTATGACCACTCGTTGGTGTTTGGATTATACGCCTCCACAGTGCTCAAACACTGACGTGTCGCGCCATCATATCCACCAACTGCGTACAGTATACCTGTACACACAGACACAAGTCAATGTTTCAGTTCATGCCTAAACCCTTTCCATTGTCACGTTTTAAAGGTACAGTGTGTAACAAGTAAATATGTGTTCATAATCTACAATCATAAAAAAAGGCATTGAGTTTTCAGAATCTTAAAATAAACTGTATATATCAGGTGGAGTGGGTCCCCTCTCATGGAGGCCACCATCTTGCACCGCCATGATTCTACAGAAGCCCAGAACCATACATCCTCTCAAGGAAAGGGAACGAGAATGAAATTTCAGTTGGTTGCAATCTGGAAGCTCACCATTAGATGTCGCTGGATACTACTTCATCTTACATATTGTACCTTTAATATGATGTTATGAAGTGCAAGTGCATGGGCTCAGATAGATGCCGCTCACCTCCGACCACACCCACTCCTACGCTGCTGCGCCGGGTGTTCATGGGAGCTATGTGGAACCATTCGTTGGTCTTCGAGTTGTACGCCTCAACAGTAGCCAGACCTGCATGACAATTGTACCCTTGAATATTTCACCTGAGGCACACAAGTAAGGTCTTTTCTTTGATAATCCCACTTTAGACTAGAGTGAAGTCCAGTGATTGGCGAGGCAGCAGGGCAAATTCTAGCTAGTAGGTAATTATTTATTTGACTTAGTTATTTACAAAATACTGAACTTTTATGTAGTAGCACCTTCATTAGTAATGCATCATGAGAATTCTTATAATGACTGAGAACTGATCTTGGCCACATCAGCATTGTCAGGGTTTCTATCCCAGTGTTTACCTGTGCTGCCATCAAAACCACCCACGGCATAAAGGAGTCCGTTGATAACAGAGGCACCTAGTGTGGACCTTCGGTCCTGCATGCTGCTCACACAGCACCATTCGTCTTTCACAGGGTCATACGCGTCCACCGTCCTGACACGTAGAGACCCATTAAAGCCTCCAACAGCGTACACCATACCACCCATGTACACTACGCCTACACATGCACACACACACACAGTTGTAGATGAAGCAAATATGTACAACAAATGATTATGTATTTATATTCATTTTTGTAAAATACCAGAACTCAATTTAATATTAAAACTGAGATGCTATAGGCAGAACCCATTTTTTCCTAGATAAACATTTGATCGGACATGTGGGTGTATGGGATGGGACATGAAGGAGGGAGGGGACAGATCTGTACCTGCTCGGCATCGTCTGGATGGCAGTTCTGCCACCTGGAACCATCTTTCCTCTTCAAAATCATAACATTCTACACTGCGGATAGCTTTCGGTGCTTGGCCCCCAACAACTACCATCACCTACAACACACACAAACGCAGACATGCAAACACACAGACACACACATTCCTTCAAATTTTCACTCAGATTTCCGGAGGTTCGTCCTTGAGTCAAAGTGGACATTTGTCTAAAGTACGAAAAAAGTGTTCTTGAGATGCGGTTAATTTTTAGAAGGTCGAGGACACAGCTCAAGATCACAGAGAGATCCTTAGGTATTCCCTATTCTTTAAATGTAGCGTTGTGTTCAAGACATGTTTGAGGCAATTATGCTACATCATGCAAAATGGCTCAACATTCAGATTTGATCAATATTGCAGCATAAATGCCAATACAACCTCAAAGCGCAGAGACATTGCTGCAGGTTTGGTTCTTTGGTCCCCTCAAATTGCTGCCTGAGATTAAACGTGACACAATCTGGCAAAACGAGCCTGAAGATGAGTTAGTGACTTGAAAGGAGACTATAAGCTTTACAGTGGTACCAAATTTGTTCAAATATCCTGCAAACTGACAAAGTTATGAACATTTGAAGTTTGTCGGATTACGTCAATCATTCGGAAGAAAAACGGAGAAAAATGCATTTAAAGTTATGGGACTGTTCTGATAAACTATTCTTCAAATGCTGTTAACAACCAATGGGTTATCTTCCTCCTACTGACATAAAACATGGCAGTTCGCAGGCAAACTTTCCTCACCAAACTTTCGTCATCAATGTCATCATTTTACGAACCCGAGGAAGGCACTGGAAACCAAAGCAATCGTTCACGAAATCGGTGCATTCCTGTGGACCAGACGCTGAATGCAAGTTGCACAGATCCAAGTCAGCTAGCGAGTTCAAAGCTCCCGCAACTTGGAGGACTCAACTTACAACACAAGTAGTGGAAGAGGCTTCACCAAATCAGCACGCTTGTTTGTAGGTCATGGCTGGGTCACTGGCCATTGCATAAAAACAAGGCAGGTTTGTTTACAAGTTTCTGAGCACTCTGATTAGCTTTCTGTAGGGAGTATTGCCACATAAGATTACATAAAGTGATTCCCCTACATCAGGAGGTACCAGGATGATGGAGGTATCGCCAGTAAAGACATGATCAGAACTTTCTGCCAAGTTTAGAGGTAGAACCCTCTGCTAAATGGTCAAGTTTCATTACTTTATACAAGTTTCTTTAATAGATTAATAGTTCATCTCTCAAATCAGAGAAAAAAAATGAAAAATGGACATTTCAATGCATTACAATATATTCAGTCCTGTATCTCCGAAGTGGTACTTGCGACTACCGACCCATTTTGCCAGATCGGGTCACATATTTATACTTCTGTATTAATTACCACCTTGTAAGGAGCATGTGCTGTGTTATGGGCACTAAACACCCTCAGACACAAACCTTTGGGTAGCTGACGGGCGTGCGCACTCTGGTACGGACAGTCTTCATCATGGAGCGCTGCTCGGCGGGCAACAGGTGATACTTCATGGCCTCAATCAGGTAGTCTTTACAAGCACTGCTGTTCTTCACCAGCGTTTCTTCCTCCACCCTCTGCATGTTTTACACCATTCGTTTACAATCACATTTACATCATGCAAAGGATTTAAATGCTCACGACAAACACACACCTGTACAAGGTACTCTCTGGATAGGAGAGGCAAACGGACGTGCTCCATCAGATGAGACATATGCTCCTGTCGCACATCCTTGTCATGTTTGACCCATGCGATGACCGCCTCAAACACCTACACACACACGTCACTTAAACAGTCATTCAGTGCTGCTTCCTGTTGCCAAGATATCCAGGACAAGCCTGAACCATATAACCGTGTCTGTTGCCATATAAGCATTGCTGCAAAGCATCATGGAACAGCTGGTTTAGTTTTATATACCTGTATAATCTATAGACTGTAGGGAGAATACAAGCTGGAGGTTGATTCTGTGTGTGTGTAAGTGTGTGTGTGTATATGGAGTACCTTCTCTTCAGACGGTATAGTGAGTTTGTCACTGGCGATAAGGCTACACACTTGCTCCATGCCCAGGTTGAGGAACTCCTCACACTGCATCACCTCCGAGAAGTGCTGCTCTGTGAGTATAACCGTGAGATGTTAGCACATAACAACACTGTCCTGTTACTGTTTGACGCAGCTTTTATTACATTTGGTAATTTGGTGACTACGGATGCACACATCTACCTGCGTACGAGTTGGCCAGGTTAAGGAGGTCAGAACAAGCGTGAAGGTCAGCGAAGGCCCTGATTCCGAGGCAGTTTGTGGGGTGGAGTTGAGTGGAAAGAAACTCGCAACATGCTCTTTTTACTTCCTGCAGCTGGAGAAGACCAGCAGCCGGCAGCAGCACCTGCACACAAATTAAATTCATTCAGCAACAATAACTTGTTCACTATGATCAGGACCAGGAAACCTCAATACTCAGGGCGTTTTGCTAGCATAGTTAGCGAAACATCACTGTGAATCAATACTGCACCACTTCTCATAATGCAACATTCCTATACAGTTCAAGATAACTTCATCCACATCCTCCAAAAGCTCACACACTTTTATGTTGTAGGTCTTTTGATTTGATTTGTCAGTAGGTACACTAACAGAAGTGAACGAGTATCCATATGGACACTGAAGTCAAATAGTTAGCGCCATGTTAAATGGATCAGGATTTCATAACACACTGAGCATTAGAAACGATAAGTGTACACCAGACCTCAAAGCACTGGGTGTTAGTAACAAGAACACACACTGAAGAAGTGTTATTCAACACACACGTACATAGAACACTAGCGCACTTACAAGCCAGCCACCCACCCACCCCTCCACACACACAATCTTGTACGTCCGCATTTCCTAGCACATTACCCTAACCATCACAAGTAAAAATGCCTAACCCCAAGCTTTACCCCAACCCGAACCTAAAACCAGATTTTAACCCTCAAACATCCATTTAAAGAAGTAATGACCAGCCAAAATGTCCTCACTCTGGTGGTTAAGTGTATTCAGGTCCTCAATGTGTAGTAAGTATACACACACACACACACCGCCCACATGCTCACAGCTCTTCAAGATTTCATTAAGGGCTTCTACTGCACCCGCGAGCCAAAAGGACAAAGTGGAAACAATTGAAGAAGAGTTAAAGAATCTTTTTTTTCTTCCGCACGTCGATCAAGACGGGAGATAGCATGCAGTGCCATTTCATAACCATGCCTTTATTATCACTGGCATAAATCATTCTACTTACTGCTCTACCAAACCCAAGTGCTCTAATGGGGCCAAGTCTAAAAACTGAATGAACCCGAGAGCATTACAGAGCCCTTTATTGGTGTTAAGCACATTATAAGAGAAATTTTTGGGGCATTATGTTTGAGAGACATCAGAGGGGAAAGGAAAAAGGGAAAAATAGTAGATATTGGTGTAGATTTTAGCACTAAGGCATATTTAGATGTCTATAAAGTGGATTGCCAATTGTGTGTATTTGTGAGTTTGTGTATGCAGACGAGGATAGATAGTAGAGATGTCCGGTTCTGAAATTATGGATCGTGAGCTATAGGAATGGGCTCCGTCCTTCCGTCCATCACACTTGAGTTTCCCCAACATTTACTTGCCGCATGCTGAAGCTTACTAAACTTGTTCTGCATTGCCATATTATTAAATCTGGTCTTTTCAGCAAGAGCGTCTGGATCCCTGTGATCTCTTTTTAATCTTAGAATACTGGCAAGAAAATACGATTAAATCTCCAACAGCTTTGCGATTAATCGCTGTTAGTACAGACTGGGTTACTGTCACCAGATAACACAGAGAGCCATGTTCAGTCGTGATTAAAAAACTAGCCATGCTTTTGGAAGAAACAATATAACCAGATTATTCGAAGGTTCTCGGTGGTGGTAGCTCAGGTTGTTAGGAGACGTGCTGGTGCATGAGAGTATTTTAACTCACAGGCTTGGGTTCGAAACCCAACTCGCTTATTTTAACTGTCTAACGGATTATACATTTAATTTACTTGTTTTTGTTTGTATAATTTTTCTGAGCACAAAACACAGACATGAAACGTTTAACTTTACTGGACATCAGATTTCACTCTGAATCAGATTTATTGTGTTGATGAATCCGCAAAAGTCAAACTGAAGTACGGATAAAGTCGGCTGAAATAGAGGAAAGTAAATGCCTGTAAGCTAATATCACTGGTTAACATGAAAACCAGCTAAACTGGAACACCATGTAAATAATTTTTTGCACAGACTCAGTTTTAGATTTCTGTATATTAAGCACAACTGAACCGAAATTTTGGGAACTGGCCCGTCTCTAGCAGATGGCGCTAATGCTTGATAGATTGCCATTTATATTTATATTTTTATGGCATTTGGCAGACGCCCTTATCCAGAGCGACTTATATTTTTTCTCCTTTATACAACTGAGCAGTTGAGGGTTAAAGGACGTGTCTAAATTAATGATGCAAAATCATGTAAATTGTTTGGTTGGCTTATATAAATACATCCACAGCTTTTTTTTGACCAATACTCACTGTGGTTATTAAAGCCAGCTGAGAAACTTCAGTGTTTTCCGAACATTCCTGAGTACGCTCACATCGGAGCCAAAGTTGGTCACGTGACTATGTGACGTAGACTCCAGAAAACAACAGACTAGATTCACTACAGTAAAATGGCCGCCAGCGATAGAGAAGCTTCTCCATTCCCTTCGGACGAGTCTTTAAGCGATGGGAGTGAGGACTTAAACAATTATTCAGCCCCCAACTTACTTACATCGGACAGTGATGAAAGTGTTGATGGGGGTTTAAACAATTTACAGGCTCCGGTTATAGAGCCTTATCGGTTCGAACCGGTAGACCCTCCGCAGGCTGCAGTTGTTAACAACGCGGAACTCCCGGTCAAGCCCATGGATATGCAAATGATGGCCGTGAAAATCGTGCCGACAACATTGACTGGTAAGTTTTATTTCTATGTTCTGTCCGGAATTAATCACAAGCATCTAACGTTAGCGTCATTTAATTATTCCTACAAACATGAAAAAAAAACAGATATAAATATACACACACACACACACATATATATATATATATATATATATGTATTGATATGTATGAATATGTATATGGATTACACAAATCGTTTCCATTTCGCGGATATAACAGCGTCAGTTGGCCACTGATGGAGAGAGACAACTTGGTGGGGGTTGTAACTGTCCTCCGAGTAGTTATTGCTACACCCGCCAACAACCCAAGATGTCACCATTTCAAATGAATTGCTTCCGCACTGAAGTGTTTCCTTGAAGTGACGTCAGCAGTCAGTTTCGGCAGAAAATGCAGAAGAGAGTGGTTCCGGAAGCATTCGGAGAGCGGGAAGTTTAATGTGTCCTGGTTCATTAAGGGGGCAAATGTGAGTGAAGTATGACCCAGGTGCACTCTAGTACTAGCACTGTTATCACTTTATGCTCGTAATCGTGCTAAATAAGCTTAAGACATGTCCTTTAAGGGCCATGCTCAAGGGCCCAACAGTGGCAGCTTGGTGGTACTGGGACTTGAACCCCTGACCTTCTGATAAGTAACACAGAGCCAACACTTTTCGACATGTGATATGATTGGTTGAGACAGATGGTGGGTGGGGATTGGCAAATGACCAAATAAGAAAGTGTGTGTTACCTGAACATTCTCTTCAGTAACCTGTATTTCAGCAGTGTAAACATAATCAATCAGCGTCCTCAGTGTCCAGCCGTCAATCTCCTTTATCCGCACTTTCTTCTGTCTGCTCTCACTCATCTCACCTACAGCCACACACAAACATTGTCTCAGTACATGCCACACACACACAAGCCTAATATACCTCAAAACAACACATACATCTTACTTCAATGAGTCTATTCTGAAACTTTATTATTATTATCATCATCATCATCCATATGAATGTAAACCTGTAAACATGGCATGGAAATACGGGCTCCCAGCAGCCAGCACCACTCGGTGTGCTGCAATCTCCACATCCTCCGCTACAATGGTCACGTCGCACAGCACACTCTGACTGGCAGAGAAAGAAAAAGAAATTAAGATCATTACACATATACACAAAATCATCAGCCATAAGTTTAACTCACTGAGCGGTGAACTGAATAGCACTTACTATCTTATTATAACGGTGCCTGTTACTATATGTGGCAGGTTCTATTAGGTACCAAGTGAACGTGTTGGAAGCAGGAGAAATGAGCAATCGTAACGTTGAAACATGACATCGACAGATGATACAGCGTGAGGCTAACCGTCTGGGTCTTGTGAGGTGTTCCTGGTAGGCAGTGGTAAGTACCTACCGAAGGTGGTCCAAGGATGGACAACCAGTGAACTGGCAAGAGTGTCATGCCCAGGGTTTATAAATGCACGTGGGGAGGGAAGGCTAGTACGTCTGGTCATACTGATGCTACTTTAACATGTACCACCCGCCTTAAGCTTCCTGCAGATAAACCTGATCGAGTATGTGAGAGGTGTGCTGGACAAACTAGTCCAATTTACTGTTTAAACAACTCAGACAATCCATTCTGTAAATCTGTCCTCTCTCTCGCTCTCTCACACACACACACACACACACACACACACACACCTAACTGAACATGCAAGTTTCTCACACACGCACCTGCGTAACTCATTCATGATCCTGAAAGCTTTCTTCATGTGCCGAGGGTTAATAGTGACTGCACTCTGCTTCTCACACACGTCATCCTTCAGCTCCACAGCTTTATGATGGCAAAGCTTAGTGCATCTGGAAGATAAAACACACACACACACACACACAACTTCAAATTTTCACTCAGAATTCTGGAAGTTTGTCCTTGAGTCAAGGTGGGCTTTTTATATTCTGAAGATATCACATTCACAAGAATGGCCCACGTGAGGATACACTGACCTTATCCTTTGACCTCCAAAATTTGATCAGTTCAATCCTTGAGCCAAAGGGTACCTTTATGTAAATTTTGAAGAAAATCTCTCAAAGTGTTCTCAAGATATCATGTCCACAACAATGGCACACATGAGGCTGCAGTGACCTTGACCTTTAACCTAGGACCCCCAAAATCAATCAAGGGAGTACTATTTTACTCAATAGGTGGCACTGTGGTGTAGCGGTTAACATATTCCCCGGAAGTGACGTCAACGCATTGCGCGGCGTTGATATCCCTTGTGGAGACAGTGAGACGTCATATTCTAGTGACTCTGAGGACGAGAACGCTGCCGGAGATGAGCGTTACAGTAAATCCAAAATGGCTTATATATCTAACGTTTTGTCAGCTCTGCTTTCCTGTCGTCGGTGGGTTCAGGGACAAAAAAACCCCAAAAACTTTTCTACGATTTCTGCGCTTCTTTGTGCAGCTCAGCACTGGCTGATAATGTGTTATGCTACACGGGTCAGTGACGCACCCAAGCCAATCCAACGAGTTCACGTCACTACCAGGCTGGAACAGCCAATCAGAAAGGCAACATGTCTCTGAGCATTCCCAGTGTCACCACAGGTAACCTTTAACCTGCATGTCAATACCACAGAGGGGGAGAATACAGGTTTACAGGTCATTTTGGAGAAGGCAGCAAAAGTAAGCTAATTCTGAAACTATCCAAAAATATAAAATAAAACTAAAAACCCTTCCTCTTCCTTTCTCAAGCCCTCCCTCTATAGCCGCTTCTAAACATATGATCTAATGTTGTCTGATTACCGGAGGACAAGCATGTAATGTGTCTCTGTCATACCAATCTACCTTATATCCCATTCAAATACATGTACCGAATCATCTAACATTATCCTAATTAATGTCACGCCTACCGTTAGTACTTACAGAAACAGACATTAGCAATATGTCCACCTAACCATGTGGCTAATGCTTTGGATTTTATTTCACACCTTTGGATTGAAAACTCCTGAACCCTGAAAGTAAATCAATTCCAGCAAGTCACTTTGGCTAAACAGATAAACAGCAGGGCTAAACAAGTGTTAGGGTCACTCCTCCAGGTCTCTCCTATGGGTCACTTCTCCGGGTCACTGCTGTTTAAACAAACAGTCCACCAAGCAAGCTTTTTTCAACCAACAGCAGTCACGTTTAGAAATGAACCCTACTGAATGCTAGAGGATGACTAACACACGGTGGAATCTCTAAACATCTAACTGTTCCACCTACAAGGTGTCTTAACGGTAGGTGTGTGTGATAAACTGGCCAGCACGTCTAAACAGTGTTCAAAAACCCTCGACAACATCACTGCACCTGCTATCACAGTCATTTCTGTGCCAAATATGGTGGTCACGCTGTTACAAGCAAACGAGCTCAATGATGAACAGACTCCTATGTATTACGGCTAGGGCTGGATGATATGAGCTAACAACCGTATCGTGATATTTATCATGATACCTTTTGATAAGTATACAGGCACTAGCTCATCGTTCATAAGCTTGTCTGCACACCTAAGCTACATTTCTGTGCTTGCACCCTGTTCCTTCATCTTCTCCTACAACCAACTTATCCTACATCATATCAGATAATACACATAATATTTATTCAGCTGTTTGCAGTGGTGGCTTAGTGGTTAAGGCGATGGGTTACTGATCCGAAGGTCAGTGGTTCAATCCCCACTATCACCACTGTTGGGCCCTTAAGCAAGGCAATTAACCCTCAATTGCTCAGTTGTATAAAAATTTAAATTGTAAGTCGCTCTGGATAAGAGCGTCTGCCAAATGCTGTAAATGTAAATATGATATTACAATACTGACAATATTCAATTGGCTGATGGTACAAATGGACATTTCGTAATAATGATAATTTATCAATATATATTCCATATATCAATATATACAACCCTAATTACAGCATCTTGCCTCTCAGATATCACAGCAACTTGTTAAGTGATTGTAGTGGAACTCAAGCGGAGCACCATACTTAAGAGAATCTGGTATAGCATCGATCTGATTTTTTTGTGTCGTGATTTTTTGTGTCATGCGTCCGTCCATCTGTCTATACGTGTGTACACATGGGAACCCTGCGGTGATATTTCACAGAACCGTCGTAACGCGAATGAATGCCTTCTCCTCCAAACTGTTATAAAAGTTATAATAATATACATGTTTTTAACAAGGCAAACACAGCTCTATGTGCCATACGCAGTCGGTATCTTTGTTTTTTTAACTGGTAAAATAAACTAATTATTGCCGTACAATGCTTTACACATTTGAATAGAAAGGCTTTTAATCCAATCACATTTTTGGCGCGTATATTGTGCTTACAGAACCCACCCAGAGAAACAGCATCTCGCTACCCTGTGGCGATATTGGATTTCCATACTTAAGAAATCGTATCTCAATAACCATAACACCTTCAGACAATATCAAAACTTGGAGGAGGGGGTGTCATAACGTGACGGTTATATGATATTGGTGTGATGGTGTCATCAAAACGAATTCACATTGAAACCTTGTCTCAGGAGAAGTTAATTTATTCAAAGAGACGCTTTTAGGCAGTCCCTAAATCTTTATATTCATTCTTTTATTAAATAAAGAATGAGCCTTCATACTTTCTACCTGTTGTACTTAATGCTACATGTACCATCCAGATGTACAGGGTCTCACGTACAGGACAGCAGCACAATGCAGGTCAGCTGGCGACACTGTCACCTATAAAAGCCTTATATATCTAAATAAATATTGGCCTCATCCGTGTCTTTTTCTCCACATATAAGAGTGTAATGGTACATTCCCAGCACCCAATAATTCATCTGTCTGCATGGAGTCATGCACTGTAGTTGTAGATACACATAAGTCGTCGCAGCACACACTTGACCGTGTCGTGCTCTGCTTTTCGGTACAAGAAATATTTAATCGCACCTCATATTCTCACTCGCTCATTTGCCGAACCACTTAATCCTACCAGGGTCACGGGGTGGCCGGTGCCTATCTCAGCCGGCACTGGGCGAAGGCCTAAACTGCTTGCCAGACCATCGCAGGGCAACATACACACACAGAAAAACACTCAACTCAATCAGTTTGGAACATTAAGTCTGTCTTAGAACTGTGGAAGGAAACTGGAGTATCCAGAGGAAACCCGAGTAAGCACGGCGAGAACATGCAAACTTCCACACAGAAACACCCACGCCCGGGAATCAAACCTAGGACGCTCTTGCTGTGAGGCTGACATGCTGATCACCACACCACGGTCCCACCCTCTCATATCTCCCTCAGATAAACAGAAACACGTTTCTTATTAAGAAGCCGTCACCATAGAAACGATGGCGCATGAACATTAGCTTGTGATTTGCCTTGCAGCTGGGACTCCCTTCAGAGTCACTGTTAGAGAGAAAGGAGTCTTCTGACTGGGGTGTAGTGCAGGGTGAGTTTTTTTATTGCTGATGCTGATGATGTTGTAGGTCAGTGTTAGAATGGGCTTTTAAAAATAACTAGTTTGCACGTGGTAATGTCCTGTGAAGTATTTGCAAACATTATTAAGATAAAAGGTTAGAGAATGATACACAGGGATGCTCATGATGTGTAAAGAAATTAGAGACAATCCAGAGACTGTGTACATCATCCACACAGAGAGAGAGAGAGAGAGAGAGAGAGAGAGAGAGAGAGAGAGAGAGAGAGAGAGAGAGAGAGAGAGAGAGAG
>JAOUQZ010000032.1:9110995-9125660 GCA_028564935.1 Neosilurus hyrtlii | reverse complement strand
ACCTCCCGCACAAGCTCAGGCTCCTTTCCCCCCAGCGAGGTGACATTCCATGTCCCTATTGCCAGAGGTTTGGTCCCTGGTTTGGGTCGCCGAGGCCCCCCACCTCGACCGCTACCCAAACCACATTGCATCGACCCCTTATGGACCTTCCTGCGGGTGGTGAGCCTACTGAAAGGCGGGCCCACGGCGCCGTTTCAGGCTGAGCCTGGCCGGGTTCTGTGGGCAAAGACCCGGCCACCAGGCACTCGCCTGTGAGCCCCAACCCCAGGCCTGGCTCCAGGGTGGGGCCCCGGTGACGCCAATCCGGGCGAGGTAGCGGTCCTTGATTTGATTTTTTCCATGACAGGTTTTTGAACTGCTCTTAGTCTGGCCCGTCACCTAAGACCTGTTTGCCATGGGAGACCCTACCAGGGGCATGATGCCCCCGACAACATAGCTCCTAGAATCATTCGGGCACACAAACCCCTCCACCACGTTAAGGTGGCAGTTCAAGGAGGAGATCCTCATTTTGTGAACCATAAAATATTAAATAAATATTAAGATTTTGAAGTTTATTGTTGAAGCCTGCAGCATTATTTTGTAGTGGTCATATTTGATAGAATGATTACAGGCACCCTGCACATGTTCAGTTAGATTATCTTCTTGTTTTTTGGAAAGGAAAAGCAAAGAGAGAGTAAAGAGCAAAGTACAGCAGATCCTCCACATCTCTAATTATGTAACTGAGGTTATTTTTAGGGTATAGGTTCTATTTTGTTAGTTATTCACTAGTCTCCTTGTCATTTATTTATAACTCTTCACTGTCTATACTTTATATATTGTGTCATTTCTTTTTAAGGTTTTCCTTATACAAATGGCTACATTTTCAGATGTATCATTGTGTGCACTGAGAAACCTATTAACTTGGCCCACAGGAATAGTAATGAAGTCATTTTAATTTAGCTGGCACTCATATTAAAATGTAAAATTCTGTTCAAGCACTTAAGAATCACTGGTAATATGGTTGCATATATAAACGCCAAGATACAACCAGGTAGAAAGTCACTCACAGTCATTTTATGGACCACTCATGATCTGCAATCACTCAGAAGGCACTGTATCAAGAACTTCTTTGGTAAACCTTTTTTTTAAAGCACTAAAATATGGGGTTATGTCCACCAGTGCTAGTTAAAACTTTAGCGTGCACTCAATAAACCTTATGGTAAACTTGTCCAAAAATGGGAGGCCTAATGGTTAGAGAAGCGGCTTTGGGACCTTCATGGCTGAAGTGCCCTTGAGCAAGGCACCTAAACCTCCAACTTCTCTCCGGGTGCCCCCAATATGTGTGGCAGCCCACTGCTCCAAGTGTGTGTGCTTAGTCTTTACTTGTGTGTGTGCTCACTGGATGAATTAAATGCAGAGGCAATAATTTCCCTTGTGGGATTAATACAGTATAGCAAAAAAAATGTAAATAAAAATGTTGCTAACTTCTCTGAGCTCCAAGGCATCGGGGATGAACCATCACACAGTGGAAACATGTATTAAGTTCAGATGAATAAGAATTCCGGATCTTTTTTCTTTTAAAGAAATGGACACCTTGTGCTTCAGACCAAAGGTGTTTAAGACCAAAAGCGAGGGTGTGATCAAGTGCCTTCTGCAGGTGAAAAACAGTCAGGTAGTACCGGCAGGTAACATGTCGATGAGTTTCACCTGTGTGTAATAACAAGCAGCTATTTATGTGTTTTCTTTTGTGTGTTTACAGAGAAAACCACCGAGAGAGAGATGCATGTATTCAAGTGTCTGTGTGTGAATAATATTCAGTCACTGTTATATTCAGCTATCAAGTGTGTTTCACAGTGGTTCCACCAGGCTGTCTCTTTCCGTCAGGTAGATCATCAGCAGGTAGATGCTTCACATCCCAGACTACCTTAAGATTCACTGCGCACCGCCATTAAATTTTATTTAATGTGTCACAGCTGTGAATGTTGCTAGGTGGTGACAGGCGTGTTCTTTCATGAGGCACGCGATCAGCTTTAGGAAATCTTTGTAGTCTAGTGGTAGACTATGATCTTTGATTTACTGCCACTCTCACTTATTTGCCAAACTGCTTAATCCTCTTAGGGTTGCGGGGAGGCTGGAGCCTATCTCAGCTGACAATTCAATTCAATTCAAGTCAGTTTTATTTGTATAGCGCTTTTTACAATTGACATTATCACAAAGCAGCTTTACACAGTACAATTAAATTTGGGAGGAATCTAAAAAATTTTCTACAACCCCCTACACATCCCTAATGAGCAAGCCCGCGGCGACAGTGGTAAGGCTGACACTGGGTGAAGGTAGGGTAAACCCTGAAACGCTCACCAGACCATCGCAGGACCAACACACACAACCATTCACACTCAAATCCACAACCATGGGCAATTTGAAAGAGCCAATTAACCCAATGTGCATGTCTTTGGACTGTTGGAGGAAACTCATGCAAACTCCACACAGAAACAGCCGAGCCTGGAATTCAAATCCACAACCTTCTTGCTGAGAAGCGGATATGCTAATCACAACGCCACCATGCTGCCCTCTCTGATTTACTTTGGCTTAAAATCTCTTTTTAGATTACAGCACAATACTTCATTCATTCATTTTCTAAGCCACTTAATCCTAATTAGGTTTGCGGCGAGGCTGATGCCCATCTCAGCCTACTCTAGGTGAAGGCGGGGTACACCCTGAACAGCTTGCCCAGACTACTGCAGGGCCGACACACACACAACAATTCACACTCACATTCACAGTTAGGGGCGATTTGGAACCAGCCCAATACTTAATTTTAGAAAGTCAAATTCTATACACATAATAATGTGGTAAAAAAAGGGTTGTTGAGTCATGTACACAAAAATCTTAAGGGTGTGTTTGTAGCATTGAATAAATATCTATTATTCACTGATGGCTAGGTAGATGTTATGGACAATCTTGTTCAGTGGCATGCACCCTACCTTTCATTCATTCATTCATTTTCTAAGCCGCTTAATCTTAATTAGGGTCATGGGGAGGCTGGCGCCCATCTCAGCCGACTCTGGATGAGGGAGGGGTACATCCTGGACAACTCGCCAGGCCATCGCAGTGCCAACACACACACAACCATTCATACTCACACTCACACCTAGGGGTGATGTTTTTGAGCTGAAACTGGAGTACCCCGAGGACACCCACGCAAGCACAGGGAGAACATGCAAATTCCACACATAAACAACCAAGCCTGGAAATCGAATCAAGGTCTTCTTGCTGTGAGGTGAAGGTGATAACCACTGCGCCACTGTGTCGCCTCCACTGAACCTGAGAGTCAAAATTGTTGTATATACTAGATGTGAATAAAATTAAAAAGTACATTAAACAAAAAAGATTTTTACGGCTTATTGTTAACATCGACTGACATGTCTGTCTGATCACACATACTAGAAAGTGCATAAGAGCTGTGTAACAGAGTCGCTTTAACTCTCTTTAAGTGTTTTTGTATATACTATGTGGAAATATAATAAAAGCTAAATAAAATAAGATTTTTATAGTTTATTTTCTACATATATTAACCATGACATAGGCAGGTCAGGTGAGCTCTGTGTGCTCCGAGAAGTATATGTTGTGTAGCTAACAGTGTCTGTATGACCTACTTGTTTGGTACAAACTACATGGAAACATAATTAAACCTGGCTCCATAAAGGTGTTTTAGTGTATATATTATGTGGAAACACACGGACACAAAATTGTCTTTTCATTTTTAAAATGTGATGTAATGTCACCTGATCCATATGACCACCACAAACCGTGTGCGTCTGTCATTTTGATTCAAGCAGTATCATCCAAGCTGTTTGTTTATTCCTGAGATAGCAGACCAATCAGATCACACCATTTCCATGTAGTGTCTCGTAATGACTTAACAACTACCTTTAGACTTTAGCAAATTGTCCAAACTCCCGTTTGTATGTTAAGACTCTTTCCATAAATAAACATCTCTTTGCAGATGTCGTCACCATACATGCCCTAAAAGTTCCGAAGTGATAGGTGGTAATGATGGGTGGATCAGTCCTTGCCCCACTCTCCTTGCAAAAATGTGTGTTAAACAACAATCCAAACCCAACTGGCAGCCAGTTACTTTAACCTGTAAATAAAAGGCATTCATATTAGAAAGAGCGAGATAATATAATTTCGCCTTTGTACTTCACCACAATGGATTTGAAATGAAGCGATTATAATGAGCGAGCTGTAGCATTTCAGCTTTAATTCAAGGGAATGAGCAAAAATACTGCATTAACCAATGAGGAATTCATCCAAGATTAACATGTAAGATGTTCTGTCGCTGATTTTACCAAACTTTAAGATTTAACCATCAATTCTGAAGAAACGTTTGTGTTTATTTTTTTACCTTCAACCTGAAGTTACATCTTTTCACCTGTGCTTCTGTTTTTTAGTTTGTCTGTGTGTGTGCAATATAACTCAAAAACTTATCCATAGATTAGGATGATTTTGTTTCCATAGAGTAGGGTGTGGTACAAGTAACACACCATTAATTTTTGGAGGTGAACCGTGCATTGGGTCATTCTAGGAAAAAAAAATCCCTATCTTTAACATGTGACAAGCAAATAAGCAAGCAAGTAAATAAAAAAATAATCATGCTTAGCAAAAATCAAACGGATTTAGTTTCAATTCACACCAGGCACGTAGGATCCCAAAATGTTGATGAAGAAAGGAATTTAACTTGAACAGTCAATGGTTTTCTGAAAATGTTTGTAAAAATCAGTAAATCTCATGATTTTGTACACAGAACTCTTCCATTATTTTAACAGCAGTATCTGTGGATTATTATCTGTATATAGTAAATATTACAGTCATGAGTGAACTTGCTTAAATTTGAATGCTTAATGTCAATAAGTGCAAATAATATTTATCAGAAACCCACTAAGGGGAGACATTTCATTATAAGTCCGTCATGTTATACTGAAACCTGCAGTCTTAACCAGAGTTTTCAGGATAATTAACTTGTCAGCATAATCCATTTTTGCTTGGTGAAAGTACTTTGATCTCTGAGTGTTAAGTAAACCTAAAACACTATAAAGGAAAAGCCAAGTACCAGATTAATCAAGGACAGCGGAATATTTAATATCCAGTTTAATTATAATTATTAAGTTAAAAAGATGGTTGGCTGACTTCTAGTGGTTTTGCAACTGGCACCACAGTACCAAAGATGTACAACAAGCCACACGTCTCACGGAAGAGTTTGGTTTTGATACCTGCGCAGGACAGTAGTATCTTATTTTCCTCGCCATAACCAACTTATTGACTGATAATAGGTATTTAACGTGGGCAACATTCAGAGATCAAACTTTACTCATGCCACTTACGTTTAAGGACAACAAGAGACCACAAGAGACATGATTGATGCAGTATGTATTCTTGGCCATTCAAACTCAATGTAGCTGAATGTTACCTCAAACAGTATATAGCTCTCTGCGATTTTAAACAAAATATAACCAATATTTACAATTTTTGTATTAAAAATACAAAATGTGATACAGGCTTTATCAGCTGTCTTTTTAAAAGACATAGAAATACATGTGGTATGAAAAAACTCAGGCAGAGCAATGGAAACCTAGAGGGCATTCTTACATCTCTTATTTCATACATATTCATGATTGAGATTTAAAAAATAAAAGGTAGCCATGTAATAACTTTCATAATAAGTGGTAACAATGCAATGTTTACTTTCTTTTTACACGTTCTGCGTCTGTGCAACAAGTCCAATTTGTGCCTAAAGCCATCAAACTGGCAAAAAACAAAGAGGAATGGAAACCGATTCAATAATTAAAACAGATTACATGACGGATTAAATGGTGCAAATGCTTGGGAGTGCATTTGAAAATCAGTGTGAGAGATTAAAAACAACAGACTGAAATCACAAAAAGTTACAGGGCTGAATGAATACTGATGGCAACACTGAATTCTTGTTGAGGTCTGTGACAGACAACTTCTGTCTCACCACACACACACATTTTGAGTCAAGTATCCTTGAACACACACACACACACACACACACACACACACACACACACACACACTACAGACAGTTAAAATAACACTGTTCCATTAAAACAAATCTGAGTCCGTGTAGGTTAAATGTTTGTTCATGCTGTTTGTTTTCCTTCATTTTCTTTCCTTCAAAGTGCCAAAAAAAAAAATTATAATAAAATAAAAAATTACCCCAACAAAAACATCTTTGTGGTTCTCACAGTGATTTCACACCAAGAGCAAAAAGAAAAAAAAAAAAGTTTTATGGAGGTCGGCGTGTCTTTTCACCACAATCTCTCTTCCAGCCCTCTTTAGGATTTGATTGACAGCTCTGGGAATAACAGGGGACAGAGGACAGCAGGAGCAGAGTGTTGCTTGTGGTTGTATGGCACACGAGTTGAACACACCGGTGACTAACTTGTGGCCACGTGCTGATTTCTCACACCGCAGATATCTGCTCGTTTTCTGCAAACAGAAATCAACATCAACAATGATGTATAAATATATATATTTAAAAAAAAAAAAAAAAAGGGAAAAAAAAGTGTTTTTGCAAATGTTCCAGCACATATCTCCACTAATCTTTCAATTCATCATTAAACTGAGTGAAATCCTCACCGTCACACGCTGCTCGCCGAGATGTAGGACAGTGAGTGTATCCGTGCAGGCGGGAGGATGGGCGTGGCTGGGGTGGTGGTTCTAAGTCCAATGACCTCTTAATGAGACGCGACCTCTGCAGGGCCGCATTGTAATCGGGTGGGCGTCGCCCTGGAGTATGAGCGTGGACGAGATTATGGCCAAGTTCATCAACCTCAGACAGTGATAGGGCAGTATATCCAGGTGGTGTCGGCGGAGGCTCTCGGAAGCGCCCATCCCTTCGACCTGGGGCGCTCTTTTGCACATTCGGCACCTCGTCCTTTCCTCCTCGTCGCTTGATTGTGCCGGTGTCACCTTCTGATTCATCGGCCCAGTAGCCAAGTGGCGTGGCTGACTGACTCCTCCCAATACCTGGCCCCTCTGATAGTGTCTCCCAGCTGCGGCTGTCGTAACACCCGATGCGCTGAGGTATGCTCTGGATGTTGTCATGAGAGCCACTCGAGCAGGAGGTCCAGCTGCCCCGTCCACTGTCTGCAGCATCCAATGAAGCTCGGTCACACTGGTCCTGAGTCAGTGAATAAGATCTGTCAGACAAACAGAGAAATAATGTAAATTAATCACATTTCTACTGGCAAATATGTTGTACATAATTTGCATGTATGCTTTATATAATATGCTTTATATAGTCCTCATGTGCTTATGTATTGGTTAAAATACATTGGTAATGTATTGGTAGAGTTAAACTTTCATCATCATGTGACCATGACACTGCAAGATATATAATTTAGCAGGTTTGCATAATGATCTGATTGGTAATTCCACACATTCTGAGTGGCCTGGGACTCTGGCTGACTCCCAATCCTTCAGTTCTATTTCAGTACTTATGGACTACTGGGGCACTCAATAGACTTAAGCTCATTTGAGCCCTCATCAGAGCCCTAATGAATACACTGCAGGCTAATCAACAATACATGAATTCGCTTGACAGTTGTTATTGCCAACACAAAGATGGCAGTGTGTCAGGATCAGGAGGAAAGATCACAGTGCCGTTTCAGAGGTGCCTGGATGAGACGTTGGTCGAGGACCCAGGACAGGAATGCAAGCCTCAGAAACAAGCACATGCCGCTCAAGGTTCCCAAAAATCTGCTTGCAAACCAGGGGTAAGGGCGTTCAGCTTCTTCTGCTGGGCCCTGGCCACACCTGTCTCATTGCTTGGACTTTCAGACCCAAGGGTTTTTGAATTAAGGCTTCAATTACTTACTTAATTCCATATTGTGCATGAGTGAAATGAGCATTGCCAGCAGTGAGTACACTGATTCCCAGGAGGTTGTTTGTGTGGCAGTATTTGAGCAGCTCATCTCCTGGGCATCATGCTAAAGGGTCTCGTGCAGGTGGCTGATGGTCAGACATGGATAATATCAAATTCGTACATCCATGATGCTACAGCACTATACACACCAAGCAGACTCCACTACACTTGGGAGATAGTGGGTAATGCTGGTAGTGGTTGTCAGCTGGGTAGATAAGCTAAGTGCTAACACTGCTAGCCAGAGAGCAGGAAGGTGAGTGGTTGATGGATTCAGGGAAGATAACGAGAGCAGTGTTGATACATGGGCACTCATACCTCATAAGAACATTCTCAAAATACTGTAGTTTGTTAACAGTAGTCAGTTATCCAGTCAGATCATCAAAGAGACAAACCACTAGAATAGGAAGGGGCCCGTCAACCGACAAACTCAGTGATAGTGGGCGCTCTGCTCTACACCAAACAATGCCAAAAGCCAAACAATGGGATTTGGTAATGGTGAGTAAACTGTAGCAAAGTGAAGCAAGTGGAGCCAAAGGCACATCCAAAAAAAACCCTGTAACTAAGGCTGGAGAGAGAAACAGAACGCCATGACAGGCCGGCTGCATAGTACACTTCATGGTGTCATGGTGACGTGATGACAGAAATATATACATATTCTCAACCAATGCGCAAGAGCAGCAGGACTCTCACTCTTCTGTCGACTGCACTTGGTGGTCTGTAAATACTGAAATTGCACTACCAAAAAATAAAAATCAATCAAACCCTCCCAATGATGTCGCTTACCCAAGGCTGATTTGGTCTAGCTCATTCCGTTGTGTGTTAGGAGTCTGTGAGATTGCGCGCGTGTGAGAGGGAGCATGTGCGTGGGTGTGCGTGTGTGCGCGAGAGTGCTCATCTGCCATGATCAGGTCAGATGACGAGGAACTCGGGAGGCTCTCCTGATCAGCTCCTGGGACACAAACAACATTTCTTTGTTATACAAATGGACAAGAATAACCAGAAGCAAAAACACACAGCTTTAACAAATAATCTAAATATTACTGAACATATTTAAAATCATGTGGCTTATGGCTCATTCCACACACTCTTTATTCAAATAATTAGGTACACTGTAGAGCTGGGCGATACTCTGATGAATTAACATTATCTGATTTGACCATATGTACCGTCAGCCAATAGAATATCATCAGTACAGCAATTAAGCATAAATACGAACTTACCTTCAGAAATGAATAGGTTTAGTCTGTATAATGTAGCATGATATGTAGAACTAGCTTAATAAATATTAGATGTATTACATGATATGATGTATGATAAGCGGCTGTAGCGGGAGATGGAGGAGCAAAGATGGTTCACAGGTGGAAAAAAAAAAAAAAACACAGGGGTCCAGATGCTCCCGCTGAAAGGACCATTTCATAATATGCCAATATAGAACGAGCATAGTAAGTATTAAAGCCTCAGCTTCAGCACGCAGTAAGTAAATGTCCAGAAACCTAATATACTGTTTTGCCTCAGTGACCTTCAAAATTAGGTAAAAGTTACTCACACACAAACTCATACTAGCACTCATAGTAGTGATCCAGCATACCAAGTCTGAAAGCCCCAGCCTCAGCGTGTGGCAAATAAATGTCCGCAAACCAAAGTATGATGGACAGACTGACGGAACCCATTCTTATAGCCCCTGAGTCACTATGTGCGCGGGAGCTAAAAAAATGGCGCAAGCACAACAATGTAGCTCAGGTGTGCACATATGGTGAATGGTGAGCGCTGTGAAAATGTTAAACATAAAATTTTTTCGTCCAGCCCTAGCTCCCTGCAGTCAATGAACAAGTAAGTGTCAGAATGTTTGTACCCTTTCTGGACGAATTGCCAGGGAAAGTAGGCGGGGATGACCGGTGTGAGGAAGCATTTGATTGGCTGTCTTCCTTTGATCTTCTCGGTCTCTCCTGGCCGTTTTCTGTACGGTGAGTCCTAGGTGAATGTGAACCTACACACAACACACAGTAAGAATAGTACAATTCTTTTGTATAAACTTTGGTAGTGTGGTAGTGTATTAACTATTAGGTGTATTAGTATGTTTGTGTGTGCGCATTACCAAAGGATGCCAGGTCTTTGCCAGGGGGCTTCTTTCGAGGGATATTCTTTGGCGTTGGGCTTCTTGGTGTCGCTGGCGATGCATCGACTCGCCTTTTTTCTACAGAATTCTTATGCACTACAGAACACACACACACACACACACACACACACACACACAATGTGTTTATTATAAAAGAAAGAAAAAAGTGACACACATACAGAGCTATTTGGTTTTGGAATTGCTAATAGCTGGGTGTGTGTGTGTGTGTGTGTGTGTGCGGGAAAAAACTTACTTGTGTGGTTGGCCGGCTCCCACTGTAGAGACAGAGTGTGTAAAGTCTCTTCGTTGCTCTCGTGTGTGAGCGCGTCCAGGTACTGGCGCACTCGCCGGCTCATCATCTCGGTCTCGTAGAGTTTCTTGGCGCTGAGGAAGGAACTGCGTCTGCCTCTCCTCCTATGACTCACGGTCCCCTCAGTCAACGAGGAACTGCTCACCTGACTCAGAGACCTATACACACACACACACACACACACACACACACACACACAATCCCAGTAAAAACTTCCATCGGTACACCTGAACTGACGGACATTACGAAGGAACGGCTGAACCAAAGGAAAGTGTTTCGACATGCTCGTATAATCTACAACCCGCTACGGCTCGTGCAGAGAAGAGAAGAAGAAAGCAGAACAACTGATGAAAGAGAACAGAAAAAAGAGCAGTGAACAGCGGAGAGGAAAACCCGAGATGAGAGAAATGAGTAAAAGAGAAGGGAGTGAGAGAAAAGAGGATAGGAGGACATGAGAAGAGAGAAGACCGTTGTCCTTTGTAGCAGGTTAAGATCAGTCTATGTGAGTTGAGTTAATCCCACAGCACAACCAGCAACATTAACAGACATTAGGAGTCAGACAACAAGCAGTAAAAATACAGCCGAGCGACAGTCCCACTTACCCCAGACTCCTCCATTTTTTCTTCCTAAAACACAGCCGGGAAGACACCAAAGAGGAGGATGGAGAGAAAAGGACATAAAAAGGGGGGAGAGAGACAAGAAAGACAGACAGGTGCGTAAACAGTAAAGCCCACAGAACAGAGGCCACAGACCACAGGAAGAGCCCGCTTCAGACATCAAGCACAAACACAGCTGACACCCAAAACAATTATTACACATTTTCCTTACAGGATGTGCTTAAGGAATTCTTCAGGTCTGAAAAAACAAATAGAAGCACAGCGCTGCACAAGGATTCAACTCATGGCAATAAGTGTGTGTTCTGATGTGTGTGTGTGTGTGTGTGTGTGTGTGTGTGTGTGTGTGAGTACGGGTGTGTGCGTACCTTGTCCTGAAGAGCAGCGCTGGATCCATGGTGACTGACGCCAACCTAACGACGTGCCTGATCTCTCGGGCGATCATTCTCAGCTTCTCGAAATTGACCAGTCCATCCACTTTCGAGTCATTACCTGCGACAGAGACACGTGATTACTTTCTTACAATAAAAAACTAAATTTCCTCCTGAGTCTTTACATGGGAAGGATTAAGGGTCTTACCCTCGTGGAGGAAGGTGAGGTCTTTCTTTATGACGGGGAAAAGAGGAATGATTGGTGGTTGGAGGTTGTGCTTGTTCAGCAGGTTGCGGTATTTCGCCATGTTGCGTGACGGGTCAAAGACTTCCTGCAGCTCGGAAAACAGCTTTTCATATTTGGCAGGTAGACGCTCCCACGTAGCACGCAGACGTGACACGGGGGCTAGATTCAGCCCACTGAAACATAAAAGGGTCGAGAGGAATTAATAAGCACATTGTACCACTGTACTTCTGAGCCAGTGGTCCTGCAGCTGAAAGATGTAGCTTTCAAGAATGAACAGAGCCCCTGATCAATCATCTCTATCATTTTAAACTTTATTTATACCGCTATAGCAAATACCACTATTTTGTATGGTACGTCATGTAAATATTGACCCACAGCTCACTCATATTATGCACTTTTTGGAAACTCAAAGACGCCATAACTACGTATTCACGCGACAGACCCTGTCACTCACCTGATGATAGCAAACATGGAGTTGAAGTTTTTGCAGTCCCGACAATGAAGGGCGACTTTGATGAAGTGTTTGATGATCTTCATCCTTTTGGCCTGGTTGGATTCCTGCAGAATCTCCGTGGCAACCCAGAAGGTCTCCTGATTGACAAGATCTTCGAAGTTGCGAAGGTTGGCTGGCGGCTCATTTGGACGCAGTTTGAAGAGGTCTGTGATGTAATCGGTGGGCTCGATGCTTGCAAAGAGCATGTAGTTGCGTGATGAGAGCTGATTGGCTATCTCTGTGGAGCTCAGAGATAACAGATGAACCTGAGATTCTCTTTGCAGCTCTTGGGCCTCAACGTCTGAGCACAGCGTCTCCGTCTCCATGTTACTCTTAAGGTAGTACCTATTATATACAGAAGTTAATGGAGCAAAGAAATAAATAGTTTTACTTTAACTGATTTTAAGGGGCTGACTGGGAGATGAACTGAAACAGCAGTAGGTTTTCTTTTCTTTATGTAGTGACCGAACAATATATTCGGCAGACTGCACCTTGCACAGAGCTGAATCCTGTCAGCCAGTTTATTGAGCTGATCTGGAAGTCTTCTCTGTTTGGTGACACCCTCTGGTGTGACGGACACCTCACACAGCGAATAAGCTTCAGAGCCGGCGGTCAGACCAAACTCTCGGATCGCCAGATTGGCCGCCTCCCTTGCCGTGGTGTCTCTATTGATCAGCAGGTAGCGACTTTGTTGATCCGCCTTGAAGACTCGCAGCACCTGATCTTGTAATTCTGAAAAGGGATGGGGGGTGAATGGGAAAACAAGTGAAACTTTATAGAACTACTAAAACAAGCAGCCGGGTTCAGCCATCATGCAACGAATAAGCTTTCACTTTGTTCGTCAGTTGTTTCAGTTTGGCACTGAGGGGAAACCCATAATCCCAAAATGTGTCTGGCTGGCCTGAATTCAATGAATGAATCACAGAGAAAAAAATGCTAACACGGCTAAAATGCAATGCAGGAATGTCTACAACAGTCAGTTGCCACGCCCACTTCCAAGAAGTGTTCCTTCCCTATTTGTCTTAGAATAGTATCAGTGTGATACATACAGTATAATATGCTCAGTTCAGTTAGACCGTCACCGAACTAAAGGAAGGAGTATTTCGATACTACTACTAATGTGCATCAGCGAAGAGAGCAAACAAAATGATTACTCCCTTGCAGTCATAAAAAAAGGCTGATATTATTACTGAAACTAGAGAGAGCAGACCTCCACCAAGGTAGTGCAATCTTGTCTTTACATGGATTACAGTACCAGATGATGTAGGATTACAGTGTCCACTTATGGCCTGTTCCACAATAATTTTTTGCGCTCTGTATTTATTTCTCAGGATGATTTCTGGGTGATTTCCGCTTCCTTATTCCTTCAGATCTACCTTGGATCCAGATCCGGATCACGCGCAAAATGTAATCAGTTCTTCACTGGCTAAAGACCCACATTCAGTTAAAATTTTATTGAAATCCGTCCATTATTTTTCGCGTAATTGTGGTCAATGTATTGCCTATTGATCACTGGATTAAAGCTGTTTTAGTATGAAATGAAAGCTGATAAATACAAAATGATCAGGTTATAACAATAAAATATTTTATCATGTCTTAATTTGAAAATTTAACAGGTTTTTAGTGTTTATGTTACTTTGACATACTATGTATAAAAGTTTATTGGATGTGTCAAAATAACGTTTATATATTGTGACGTAAAAGATTTCCTGCTCTAACATAATATACACTGCCCAGCCCCCCAAAAAGCTGCACACACAAATATTTTGTTGTTCTGCCTTTAGTCTTGCATACAGCACATAACTGTCATGCCACTGTTTCAACAAACTTAAACATAATATTTATTTCCATCCAGTGTCGGGTTCATTTCTCACCGACATCTTGAACTGAAGATGGAAAAACGGAACCACTCAGACCACTGAAAGTCTTCTCCAGCACATGCCGAAAACTTTCAATAGAGTGAAGGTCGGGACTCTGGGGTACCGATACATGTGTGAAAATGATCCCTCATGCTTTTCCTGAACTGCTTTTCATTATTTAAGTCCCCATTTTATATCCGTGCCATCAGGAAAGAAAAAATCCATTGATGTGATAACCTGCTCATTCAGTACATTCAGCTCATCAGCTGATTTCATTTTATTAGCACATTAATGTTGCTGAGCCTCAACCTGACCAGCAATGCCGTGGACATTCCATGCTGTGATCAAGGATAAATGCGGTCCATGAAAATATTACAGTGCGCCTTCTTTTGGCTGGGCAGTTATAGCACAAGTTTGACATAACGTGATAATTTGTATGTCAAAATAATATGAAGACATTGATGTGACCTAAAAATGTTCATGTTATATAATGTTATAAATATTGTTATTATGTGATAATTTTGTATGTTAAAAAATCCTGGAAATATTTTTGAGATAAGGTGACAAGTGAGCTGCATCTTCCCTTCCTCCACCCATTTACATCATTTAGCAGACGCGCTTATCCAGAGCGACTTACAGAAGTGCTTTAAGTCAATATCAGTGAAAATATTCTTATACTGGTTCGTCAGGACACAGACTAAGTATACCATCAGTCAAGAGCTCAG
>JAOUQZ010000032.1:9100417-9110895 GCA_028564935.1 Neosilurus hyrtlii | reverse complement strand
TTGGAGCCAAAACAGAGAATAGTTTAGATGCATTTCTCCCTTGACCCTTGGTAGAAGGAGGGACCAGTCGAGCAGTGTTAGAGGATCTGAGTGAATGCGGTACTGTGCGGGGTGTGATAAGCCATTCATGGTTAAAGTGCCCTTGAGCAAGGCACCTAATCCCCAACTGCTCTCCAGCCCCCAATATGTATGTAGCAACCCACTGCTTCGATTGTGTGTGCTCACTTTGGATGGGTTAAATGCAAAGGTAATAATTTCCCTTGCAGGATTAATACAGTATAGCAAAATCAAAAAATCTAAATGGTAATCTTTTTTTTTTTATCTGAGTGGCAGGAATACCATGCTGGAATTTCTGATGATTTACAACCAAATAAAGTATTTGAAACTTGAAGTCCATCTTTAAATAAAGAACTGATTATTTTTTTGGCATAAATTTTACTAAAATTCAATATAGTGACCTCTAGATGCTGCAGTTGCCAATTATTTTAATCAGCCAGAAACCACGGAGTGGAATAAAATGAAAGCTTAAGTTTACGATTGCAATGCCATTACATTAAACCACATGCACCTCAATCTAATAGAACAAATTTAGCTATTATCCTCAAAAAAATAAAAGAATAAATAAATAAAGCTTGAATTAAAACAAATTTCTAAAAGAACAAACCACTCGAGATACAGGATTAAAAATATCTCAAGAATCAAGCTATCAGCTACAGACAACAAGAAAAACTGAAGACATTTGAATTGCTGCAGAAATGTTAGAAGTGTCTGTAGGCAAGCAAAACTAGAGCAAGATTAAAAGAAAAAAAATGAAGAGAGCTTTGACAAGGGAATGCAGGGAGCTAGAAGAGGAATATATAGTACAGAGATCTGGATACAGGTATAGAGTAATAAGATGCATTCATAATACACAGAATGATCTAGAATATTGAATTAAAAACAGGTACACTGAACATGAAGAGATCAGGCTGTGCGATATGACCAAAATTTACACATCCTGATACATGTATAGCACACTTTCAGATAGAGTATTTGTGCAGTGCATGACATTGATAAGAATAATATTGGTATTAACCATTGTGCTATTTTAGTAGTACTGGCATCTACATTTCGGGTAACACGACATCACCCGAGGAAACTAAACAAAATGGTTCGAAACTTTTTCTGGACAGGTATGTACAAGTATAAATACACACACAAACACACAAATATATGGATCCAAAATAATAATACCAACAATAGAGTCTATATTCCCTCTTCTTAATAATAAAAACAATAATAATATTAAATTATTAAACATATTTATGTGTAATTCATCTGGTGGGAAAAGACGACCTCTTATTCACAGTGAATAACCAGATCACTGCTAACATGGCTGCAGCAGCACCTATTCATCTATTATCTATACTGTTTATCCGTCAGAGTCATGGGGAAACCCGCAGTTAGTTCCAGATGATGTGAGGTGAGAGGTGGGGGTAAACCCTGGGCAGGTTAACAGCCTGTCAGCCAGAAACAGCAGCAGCAGCCACGAAGGACTAACTGTGGCTACACAGTACTTACACAACATGCCTTCTGCACGCACACACCCACTTCGCTGAGCTGCCATCGCATACACTACAACAGCCTTGTTGTAAATATAAGACTTACCAAGGCTGTAAAATGTGAAATAAATGATGAAGCCAAATATGAAATATCACCACACAATGTACTGCAAATGGTTATATCGCACAGCCCTGTGGACAGGTAACTCACAAGATCAGCATGAAAAAGTACCATTAAATCCCTGTATTCAAGAAACACCAGCTACAACTACGAGAGTGAAGACCTGAACGGAAAGGAAAGCAAATCTACGAGAGGTATCTAAAAAGGCGGCTAGAAACGCAAAGACGGCTGTCGGTATCTCTAGAGAAACCTTCCAGTAGTGCATGAGTACTCACGAGTGAATCCAGGTGCTGTGAGCGAGAAGAGGGTTGTGGAAAAGTTAGAATGTTACAGACACATCCAGCAAGCCATTTCCAACCCACACCCACCAACCCAATACAGTTAAGCGCTGCAAAGAAAAGTCAGGCAGAAAAGGAAACAGCACTGGCTGCAGTCTGCAGCCCGTGTCATGGATCACCCTGTAACTGGATCTAGTGCAGTGTGCATTAGAAAGGGGGTGTCGTTTACCAGGTGGCTGCATGCTGTAGTCGATGATGCGCTGTTGGCTTTGTGCCAAGTCGGGGTTGCTGGAAGACAAGCTTCCGGTGATTGTCGTAGTGGGCGGAGCCTGCTTGGTCGGCCTCAAGCCCACGATGCTGTCGTCCTGTGTCTGCCCCAACCCGAGGTCACTGTGAACACACCAACTCCCGTCATGCAATGCAATATTATGACTTACAGCTGCAGCACATGACAAAACATGATGAACGAAAGGAATTGAAAAAGTGTGAAAATTGCTATAAAACCACGCACACTCCCAGCAGTTCCGCATTCCAGCTTTTGGTGGGTGTACCTACCTGTATGGTTTTTGAGGTAGAATGCTGATGCGTGTTTTGTCCAGAATCTTCATCAGTTTGTTGCGGCCACCCATAGTGTGTGCTTTGGCCTTCTTGCTGACCTTATCCGAATACACCACCCCGGTCTCAAGCTCAAGATCAGGCACTGAGTAGCGCAAGTTTTTCTTTCCATCACCAATCTTAGGAAGGTGAGGAACACCGTTTTTCCGTTCCTCTGCTATTCGTGCCACCAGCTCCTTAAAAACTGAGAAAGACAATTATAATTAAATATTTCTCGAAATGTGTTGCATGATGACAATGATAATCATCATAAAAAGCATTTCTGAAAGCCGGTGTGTTTATATACGAAGCGTGGAAAAATCAGAAACTCACCCAGAAGGTTGGTTTTAACACTCATAGACAGTTGAATGTTAGTCTTGAGGATCTCGGTGGCTTTGGACAGGTGAACGTTCTCAAACGTCTGCCCGTTCACCTCCAGTATCTACATAATTCATTGCAAGTTAGTCAGCAAGCATCTGAAGCATGCCAATTATGTCTTCTCCATTTCATAATGGTCTTACCTGGTCGCCACGCTTAAGCCCCGCCTCCTCTGCCTTGCTTCCTGCTTCCACAGAACTAATGAAGAGGTGGGTTCCTCTCTCAGCACCACCTATTAGAGTAAAAGGGAGGGACTGCTCGCGAGAGGACCTGGTGATGACGACAACTCGGGACTTCGCCTTGGCAGCGCACGCGATGTTGAGCAACCGCAGCTGACCACTCATTTTCTGATTCAAGGAAGAACAGAAATGAATGAGTGGAGGAAAACAGATGCGACTGACTGTAGAGTAGCACTGGCTCATTAGCATACTTCTCTTTCCAGGTTGTTCTGAAAGTCCTCCAGGAAGTTTGTCATGTCCGGGTCTCCCTCAAAGTCACTGAAGTGGTTATTAACCCAAAGCAGCACCACCCGGGTCACCTGGGTGTGTGAGAGTCAGAATGTAGTTCTGTACACGTTTTAAAGTGACAAAATATTTTCTCCATTAAAAGTCAACCAGTCCCACATACCTTGTCACGCAAACCTGGGTCATTAAACCAGTCCAAAAGTCTTTGGCCCACTATTAGTGGACTGGATAGGAAGGTGCGATAGGTCAACAAAAAGTCTTCAATGTATGTTGGGTCCACCACAGAGTGATCCTCCACTAAATGCTGGATCAGACGCTCCGGGGTGCCCTGGGAGAACATTTTTTAAATACGTTACTCCAGCAACACATAATACAGTTCTTTTAAAAACAGTGCTGTGACAAAGTATGTGCCCCCTTTCTGACATGAATAAACAAAGTGCAAAAACAAACAAACAAACAAACAAACAAAAAAAAAACCACCATGGATTTTAAATGATCATGACATACTGCAGGAAAAACCTCACCAACACCTAACAGTGGGTGCCCCCTTATTCACCCGAACCCAATTTAATCAATAAGGAATTCACTTAGATCTGTCACTCCAAGATGATGGATTGATGCCGGCACTGTTGAATCTAGACATCACTTAAATACAACTTTTCCAATGTGACATGTGAAGTGTGAAGTTCCCTGAAAGGATTCAACAAACATCAAAACAAAGGTACTGAACTACATCATTTCGGAAAGTTTTATTATTCAGTCAAGCTCTAGGACTTCAGTAAGCCATCGTCAGATGGTCATAATGTCTGGTCTTGAAAAAATCATTAAAAGAGCACATAGAAAATGCATCAAGTTACAGAAGAACCCAAAGAAACATCTAAGGAGCTGTAGGCCTTTGTCAGCTCAGTTAAAGTAATGTTCATGATTCCTCCATTAAAAGACACTAGGCAAAATAGTATGCATGGGAGACTGGCAAGGCAAAACCACTGCTTAGCTAGAGGAATACAAAGTTTTTTGGTGGGGGAAAAAAACAACCCTTTATTACCCCCAAACCTTTTGGAAAGATGTTCTACAATAATGGTTTGTGTATTATCTAGCATAAAGCTAATAAAGCTTACCACAACAAGAATATTATATCTACAGTCAAACATGGTGGTGGTAGTGGGATGGTGTGAGGATGACTTACTACTTCAAGCTCAGATGAGTTCTGCTGAAGGACAATGTTCCAGGGCATAAGAGTATGCCCACAATCCTAAATAGCACTGAAATGTTGTGGTGGGACTAGAAATGTGTCTTAACTGGGTCGTTCCTCCTCAATTCATTAAATTCTTCCAGCTCGATCATCTCAGTTTTGGCAGAATTTTTATTTATTTATTTTTAAAAAACAAAGATCTATTACTACATAAGAAAAGTGCAAAATATTAGGTAGGTATTTCAAACAGTTTTCATTTTACAGCTTGTTTTTGAAGGGTGGGGTGTGTTGCTTTTTTTGTGGCATTTTTAACCACGTCAGTCAAAAAGCAAGTTAAGAGGTAATTATCTTCACAAGGAAAAAAGCTACAGCTTTGAAATTTTGTGGACTTATTTGGCCAGTGTACTTAAGCATTCAGAAACATCAACTGCATTCCTCAATCTTGTGCATTTTGTTGACTGTCTGAATTTGATTGTAAATGTAACATTTTTCATGTTTCTCGAGCAATGTTTCATATGCTTTAAAGCCAGACTTTTTATTCCAGGGAGCCACATTTTTGCCTGTGAAATCTATAGTAGTGGGTCATTTAGATGCCTCATTACAGTGTTGATTTGATATAATGTGTAGGAGAAATTAGGTCTCAAATATGAAACATCTCAATTTTATTCAATTTAAAGACCCCACAGGTATGGCAAACTTAACCAACCTGAAACCTCTGTTACATTAAGAGTAAATTATTGACAACATTATTGAAATAAAATCAAGATGGCGTTCACAGTGGTCACGTCACTAATATTGGTAAAGCTTGTCACATGTTTCTTCTCATAGAAACAGTTTTCAGTTTCAGCAGAATTCTAAGATTCTGACTTTACTTTATTTTGCACTTTTCTTATATAACAATAGATCTTTGTTTTAAAAATTTTTTAAATATTAATACAAAGAATTCAGGCAAATCTGAGATGGTTGAGTTGGGACGTTTTCTGATACCTGATGAATTGGCGTGGGATGACCCAACTAGAAACTCTAGGAAGAGACCGCTACAGCATGGACTATTTTCATATAACAAAAGTTATATAATATATAATAAACAGTTTTGATAAAAAAAAATTTAAACAGTCACCTTAACAACAATGTGTCCTTTGCGTGTTCCTGTGCGGTCGAGTTCCCTGTGTTCTTTCACCATAACAATCTCTCCCTCCTCCTCCACCCGCTGTGTGTTCAGTTCCACCTGATTCAGGATGCAGCAGTAGTCTTGCTGTGCTATACACACAAACTACACAACCACAACACCAACAGTGAATAAAGTGTCAAAACAATGACTTTTTAAACAAAAAGTTAAGTTATTTAAAAAAAAATTAACCCAAGCCAACACGCATACCTGACAGTCGTCTACTTTGGTCCTCATGACGCCAATCATCTGTTCTTTGTCCATGGAGGGGGAGACTCCAAAACTGGCGCCCATCCCTACAATCTCACACTGGCCATCTGGATACAGCACCTCCACGGCTCCGTTCAAAATTACGGACCATGAGTCCAGCTACATCACACAAAATAATACACATAAGAAACAAGAGCCCCCCAAAAAAAACAAAATAAATAAATAAAAAAGCCAAAAAAAGAGTATACTTGGATTATGAAGCTGGGGTTCAAAACAATCCTCAAGCTGACAGAGAGCTTTCTAACTGATATTTCTGACCTAGAAATTTGAAAGTCCTCACTCCTAATGGAACTCACAAATAGTACCCCAACTTGCCCAACTGGCCACATGGTGGCACTACAGCATTGTTTAACATTTTTGCCTAAATTCTAGAAAAATGGGAATTTTCCTCTGATTCCTTGCCTTTCTGAACAAAAGACATTTAGCTCCTCCCATATTGATTTTGACTTCATTTTCATTGTATGCAAAACCCACTTTTGCAAACTAGTCCAAGGATCTGCAAGAAACCGAAGCTGAGATTTGTTAACAACACTGCCGCTACATGTTGTGATCCGTTCACTCATGACTAACTCATGACTGATCATATGGATTCACATCAAAGCTGGGCATCCTGTCATAATTAAGGGAAGGATAAATCCGCCCAAAAAAATACACAAATAAAAAAAATAAAAAAGAATTATTTTAATGACATGAACCACCAGCCAATCAGGTTTCAGCATGGGTTCACAGGGATATGATAAAACTCAAATTATATGTTCATGTATAGTTTCTTCTGGTTCTCCAAGTTTTAAGAACTGGCCACTTGGCTTTGGAAAGGGTGCTTGGACCCCACAGATCACTGCTGGTGGCTACATTTACTGTCATTATGATTAAGACTATTAATCTTGGTCCAGACTCTAGGACTTCAGGCAGCAGGACAGACCATTTACAAGTCAAATGATGCTAAATCTGACACATATGAGAGTTTTTGCAGAAATATCCAATGTTAATGATACTCTACTCACAAAAATACTATAAGAGGCTACATAGATAAATGTATAACTGGTTGATCGATCACGGCGTTCGGCGCTCTGTGGTTTCCTTATAGCACACCGTTGTTAGAAATAAGAGTCTGTTGCTATGGAACGTGCTATTAGAGGAAAAAATGAATTCAATATGTTGGGTCATTATTGATTTCTTTAATAAGTCGCTGGATTCTGACAAACCTCCTCCCCGTGGTTCAGTACGATAGTTCCAGCACGCTCCACCACAGCAAACACCATGACGGCACAGAGTGCTCGCCTCACCGACACGCTGAGACTGGAGAACGCTGGGAGCTGCTGCACAAACTCCAGTAACTGCTCTGGAGGGGGAGAGAGATAGGTGGAGACAGAGAGAAAAATGAAGAGAGTGAGGAGGTGTATACTGTAGGTGCTTCCATCCTTGCTGACTTGTTCAGAGCCCTTCAGTTCAGTCAGGGTTATTATAAATTAATGAAAGCACCCAGCTGTATTGTATTAGCATGGATTATGTTAGAAAGACAGAAGTTGTTCGTGCTTGTGCCTTGTGCATCTTACCGATGTCATCATCTGTACGGTCCACGGGGTCTTTTTCCAGGCAGTCTCTCACGATGTCTCGACTCATGAGAGGGTCTGCCGACCTCCCTACCTCCTCGTCATCCTCATCCTCGTCTGAATCCACAGCCGTCTCGGGCAGCCCACTGAGATCCACATCGCCGCAATCGCTCTCGGTTGCCTGGGAGAGGAAAAAAAAAAAAAAGAAAAACACCACACCACATTCATATATTTTATTACACAGATTTATAGAATTCATATTTCATAATATTGTTACAGCCAATGCAAATGTACACAAAGCTCAACAGAGACCACTCTGAATTTGGGGTTTTTGCTGTCTGGTGCGCCATCTCCAGCGTCACCCACAATAACAAGCACCAGTATAAACAGGCAAGTCTGTATGTGTAAATGGGAATGATAGATGGAGAAAAAGAAGATGCTGTGTGTGTACCTGGTAAATATCGGATAAGCTGCTGCTTCCTGAGTCACTAGCGATGCTGGATCGAGACTGACTGGAGGACATGTGGAGGTGGAGACTGTCGGAGAGGTGGAGCTTAGAGAAATCCGCAGGAAGCTGCAAGAGAACCCGGAACAGGTTGTTACATTTTTACGGTTACATTTACTGTTTTGGAGTGTGTGAGTGTGTGTGCGCATTATGTTCTTCCAAGAGACGGAGAGGTGCCTTTCAAAGGATCAAGCTTGCTAAAGCGTCCTTTCACTGACAGAAAGAAGTGTGTACACACACACACACACACACACACACACACACACACACACACACACACACACACAAGAAATGTGTACACAGGTATTCTCCCCTTTTGCATGCGTGGTAGATTTACATCGCAAAAACGTTAACAGAAGAGCTTTTGGAATGGTGGAGGAAAAATATGCTAATCAGCAAAATTAACTTTCCTTTTTCCCCATTTTAAAACAGACTGCCTCGTGTGCGTGCATGTTTATCTGTAATCACTATATCCTGAGGCTCAACGCTGTTAATGGCTTTATACACATGACCTAGTTGAACTGGCCTACATGCAGGTTAGACTGGACATGCACATGCACACATTCACACTCGACTGGATATTCTGAATCTCGGAGATCACGTTTCCCCTCAATCTGAAATCGGATGTAGCTCTTAACTGCATCCCTTAGGCTTTTTATTACAGTGCTGTGGTCCCGTGATGACTGCGTGAACCAACAGGCGTACACGTGTTCTTATTAAAGGCGTCGGTGAGTGTATAATTCTAGAGCATCATATGTTTTTTCCACGTTTTTTTAAATCCCAATCATTTTTAGATGTATCCAATTCCCACCCATCAAGCAGTGCTTCTCTAACACATACGACCATTACCAACCAGAGAGGGGCGTAAGCATGCCTTCTCAGTGACATGTGCTGTTCTCACCCGCCTCTTTACTACCTGCTGCACATGTGTATTCGGAGGGAAAGTGCTATCCGCTGTGGCATTCGAACTTGTGATCTCCAGGTTGGAAGTCATGCACCCTGTCGATGTGCCACTTGGGAGCCTTAGAGCATCATACCCAATGGAAAAATCACAGTCATACTTTTATTGCTGTCATGGATGGTCAACAGCATGTTGTGAAAAGGAAATGTCACATACAATACGCATATATGGAATTCAATTCATGAACAAATTGCAAAACCTTCAGCTCTGACAAGCCAAAGAGTCATGATATCGAAGTCATAACGAATTCTGACATTCAGAATTAAGATCAGAGACACATTATCCGTGCATTCTTCTTGCTCTATGAAAGCTATATACTCACAGTCCTCCTCTCTGATCGCCGGACTCCATTACAGTGTAAGAGCGCTAACTTCCTCATAGGCGAAAGCCCGGACTGGCCGACCATCCTGTTTCACCCTTTCTACATCATCCTGACTCGACTGATCTTTCTCTTCAGCTTAATCTTGGCTTCTTTCCCTTCTCCTTTCAGCCTGTGCTTCCAAAACTGCTTCCTCTTCTTCTCTAGCACCCAGCAACATCGGGTTTTTTTTACCCCCGCAAACTCCCGTGAAAATCTCCACGGCAACAGATATTACAGCAAAAAAGAGAAGGAGGGGAGGAACATTGACGTTGCTGCAAAGGACCCCCTTTCTCTCTCTCACACACACAGATTAGCAAGAATGAGAATGGTAATTGTTTACACTGAAGGGGGTGGGGTGTAACGATGACGGACACCCAGTGCTCCGCAAAACCGGTCATCAGCGCTGACCCCGAAATGACAAGCAGTTACTGAACAAAAGCTTTGATTCATAGCTGCTTAAACCCCCCACCCCCCTGTGTAAATCATAATGAGTACCATTACTTTCGGAGGTGGAGATAATGCAGAAAGAGGAAGCATGCTTGAGAAAATTGAGAAAAAAAAGAGGGAACATGCAGTATGATGCTGAAGACAATGGAGTTTCAATTCTTGCAAACTGCAGCTTACTCTTAAAGATAAAAGAAGATAAAGCATTGCAGGAGTGATGAAGGATTGCAGACGGTAATGTTACCTGGGATTTGGAAGAGTCCTGCAGCCAAAAAGAAAGAAAGAAAGAAAACTGATAATTAAACTATTAAAGAAATTTCATATTATATAAATAAAAGACTTTAATGACATGATAGACCTGGATGATGTATTCACTGAAGTTGTTGAGAACAACTGACAGTGTCCATAAGAAAAATTAATTGTCTTATATTCAATTATGTACCTGTGTTATTATTACAGACAAACAACTATCTAAACTGGAAGCAGGTTCGATATAACCACCTGCGTGCTGGCCCGTGGCTGTTCAATTGGTGCCACCCATATATATATACACACACACACACACACACATATACACACACACATATACATATATATATATATATATATATATATATATATATATATATATATATATATAAAAAAAAA
>JAOUQZ010000032.1:9065187-9090319 GCA_028564935.1 Neosilurus hyrtlii | reverse complement strand
AAGAAAACTCTCCATGGCAACGCTGCTGTAACTTTCACTCATTGAGAAATGTTTCTCTGCTTGCATCAAACCCGGCCAATGTCCCGCCCCCAAGAGCCATATACCCCACTGTGATTGGTAGGTTCATTCAGCTCCGCCCAAAACACTGTAAAGTGCCATACATATCAAACTCACGGGCCGCAGTAACATTAAACTTTTATATTAAGGCGGGGGCTACAAACTATCCTCCTGCGGGCTGCAATTGGCCAGCGGGCCGTGAGTTTGAGACCCCTGCTCTTTACTAAATAGACTATATTAAATTTCAAACCCTTTTCAATTCAGATTTTCATTTGTATTCATGCAAATTTGCAAAAGGAAATATCTCTGCTATAAAACTCCATTGTCCCATACCCTGTATTAGCATTAGACATGAAAATGAAAGCAGTATTTATTTGAGAATTTCGAATCAAATTTGAGTGCTTAAGGAGGAATGACACATTTTATGCTAACACATGCTAACCCTTTTCCCCATAGACTACCCATATTTGAGGTCCCCCGCATGTATCCTTCTTAGTGAGTTTTATCAACTCTATAAACCAATATAGATGTTATATGATGACATTTTTATTTGTCAACATTTAAAATCCTCTGTTGAGTGTTTGCACTATTGATGTATATAAAGGGTACTACATACTGTAGTCTAAGGGGGAAAGAGTCAAGCTTCTAATGTATTACTATTAGCTATGACAAGAGTGCACTTTAGCAGTGAGGGTGGGATCAAGCATCAGCTGTAGGCGGAGAGGGGTCAGGTAGAACCAGCAGGAAACATATGATGAGTCTCACCTGTGTGTAATTACTGGCAGTTTATTTTTGTGTGTCTCTTGTCTGTTTCGAGAGTCTGTTGCTGTGTATATGTGCGTGAGTGTCACAGAGAGAGAGAGAGAGAGAGAGAGAGAGAGAGAGAGAGAGAGAGAGAGAGAGTTAGTCTGAGATAAAATACACATGCTGAAAAGTGCAGCTTTCTAGTAAAAGTGAATAAACATTGTCTCCTGAACCCCTAAATTTTTAAAAAAAGACAGTCTCTGCTAACGAAGAGAGGTGAGAAGTATAAGGTAATGTGCTGGGGTATTGTCAGCATTACAACACTGGAAAGTATCTTTTAATTCCTTGTCTATACTGTATATTGTTTTAGTTGCTGTTCATCATTTTCATCTTCTTCCGCTTGTTCCAGGATTGGGTCGCTGGGGCAGCAGACTGTGAGATCCAGACATACCTCTCCCCAGCCACTTCCTCCAGCTCTGCCACCCTGTGGAAGAAGCTCATTTCCGCCACTTTAGCATTTAGTATTAGCAATCTTGTTCTTTTAATCACTACCCAAAATTCGTAACCATAGGTGAGGGTAGGAACATAAATCGACTGGTAAATTAAGAGCTTAGCCTTCTGACTAAGCTCGCTCTTCACCACGCTGAATCTCATCCCAGCTGTTTCACACTCAGCTGCAAATTGCTCCAGCAAGAGCTGGAGGTCCCGGCTCGATGTTGCCAAAAGGACTACGTAAAAAAAAAGATATCCTATGGCCACCAAACCAGGAGCCCTCAACGCCTTGGCTGTGCCTAGAAATTATATCCATAAATATCAAAAACAGAACTGGTGACAAAGGACAACCTTAGCGGAGTCCAACCCCCACTGGAAACAAATTCAACATGTTGTTACCAATGCGGACCAAGCTCTGGCTCTGGCAATACAGAGGCCAAATGGCCCGTAGCAACAGGTCCATATACCATATTCCCCGAGCACACCCCACAAAAAAACCTGAGGGACACAGTCGAAAGCCATCTCCAAGTCCACAAAGCACATGTGGACAGGATGGGCAAACTCCCATGACCCCTCCAGGATCCTGTAGAGTGTGTAGAGCTGGTCATGAGAGCTACGGCCGGGAAAAAAACACATTGTTCCTGCTGAATCCAAGGTTCGACCATCAGTCGGATCCTCCTCTCCAGTACTCCTGAACAGACATTCCTGGGTAGGCTGAGGAGTGTGATTCCATGATAGTTGGAACACACTATCTGGTCCCCTTTTTTTAAAAAGGTGAACTACCACCCCGGTTTGCCAATCCAGAGGTACGGCCACCGATGACCATGTGATGTTGCAGAGACTTAGTTGCTGTTATTGTTTTTATTTTATTCCTTATTGAACAGTTTATCACCTAATTGAGTATAATCACTTATTAGTTCTGTTCATTCTTGCACATAAAATGAAATAAATATTTAGCGTATTTGTAAGATAGCTCTCAGGCTATTTTACCTAAAAACGGAGATCCAAAAATGTTTGCATTTATTTTCAATCAAGAAACAGCCATAATATAATTTACTGCCTTTTCAATTGGTGTATGGTATTTAAAAAACGTAGCGTAACATTTAGACATTTGCATAAGTATGAAGCGCCACTGATATGACTGGTGTGGCTGAGGGGCCTGAGTAAGTTGTCACTTATTTTGAGAAACAGCCCTATAAGCTGTTGTGTCTTCATCTTTTATGTGAATGCATTTATTAATCCATATATAAACAGAGATGGTATAGTAATGGAATGACAACATGCTGTAATTCTGGAACCTTATAAGTTGCCATCTATTACACGAAATATGTCTAATGTCTAACACTGGTATGTGGCTCGTTTGTGAATGTCTTCAGACTTAAATCACCAGAATTTTTGTTTCATAATTCTAACATAACATTTAAAAAAAGCTTTTCTTTTTCCTGCAACTTTTTGCAACTATGTGAAAGTTCACACGCAGTTACAGGATGTGCCTTCACAATACCGGTGTTTAGATCAGGGATGGGCTGACTGCGTTATCAGGTCAAATCTTGGCATGTTTTTTGCTGTTTGCCTTGTTGTAAGAGGCCTCATCATGCTGATAAAGAGCTTCATAATTAGCTGATAAGGTGAACCTGTTGTCTGAACTGTGCCGTATTCTGGGGAAAAACAACCATCCATTTTCTGTAGTGAGCTATCATCACCACGGTTTTCTTCTTTTTTTTTTTGTGCAGATGAATCCAGAAGTGAACTGGTAGTGACTGAGTTTATAAAAACACTCATATAAAGCAGTACTTATATATTATACATCATATAAGCCGATATGCTTAAAGCTAGAAATAAAAATTTGACAATTATATAAAATGAGTTTTAATAGTATATACACTTATATATCTGTATATTATTCTTATATTCATTTTCTGAACAGCTTAATAAAAAACAGTCTTAAAAACAGTCTTTACAAATGACAGCAATGGTTCTTTTACATGCCTCTCAGCACAAACAGTGAGAGACATGGCTGGCCTTTAAACCCAGTTAGCTGCACTGGGGGACAGCAGTGACAACTCGGTGATAGTGGGGCTTGAACCTCTGATCAGTAAGCCAGCACCCTACCATCAGGCCATCACTGCCCCATACATATATATATTACTGTTTATTTTTTATTGAAAATATTCTGGGTGGTTAGTACGGCCGCCTCTCAGCAAAAAAGCTCGGCTAGATTGTTTCCGTACTTGCTGGGTTTCCTCCGGGTGCTCCAGTTTCCTCCCGTGGTCCAAAGACATGCACATTAGGCTCATTGGCTGTTCCAAATTGCCTGTAGGTGTGAGGGTAAGTGTGAATGGTTGTGTGTGTTGGGCCTGCAATTGACTGGCGAGGTGTTAATGGTGTACCCCAAATTCGCCCAGTGCTGGCTGAGATGGGTTCCAGCATTCCCGTGATTACGCAGGATAGGATTAAAGCAGGATAGGAAGAAAGTAAGTTTTCTTACTAGTTATATTCTTGAATGTATACATTGTGGTGGCACAGTGGTGTAGTCGTTAGCACATCCACTTTACAGCAAGAAAGTCCTGGTTTTGAACCCCATGTCTGATGAGGTACAGCTCGCCAGTCCTATTTTTCTTTAGTGAGTGATGTATTTGTAATTGTAATTGTGATTGTTCTTTGAAGGCTATTATGTTGTTCTGAAATCCAAGGGAATTTTGGTTTCTCAAAATTGTGTGCAGGTGCTTCTGTTTTAAATAAATGCTGATTATGAAATGTGCAATCATCACCGCAGATTACAGGAAAAGGAAGTTTGGGAGCACCATCATCGAGAAGCACATTATCACTGTTATTGCTGCAATCCATCGGCACAATTGGGTCACCACACAAAAAGGGTTTTTTCGCAATTGGCCCAATTACTCAAATATTATGGGCTTGTTTTCAGCAGGGCATTATCACTACAGAACCCAACAGCAATCTTTTCTATAGTGTGAATCACAGCCATTTGTGATCCTTTGCGACAGTGTTGAAAGTACATAGCTGTCTAGAATGCCTCGGTATGATGTGATGTAGCTTTAAGATTTCCCTTCAATAAACCAAAGACCCAAACCTGTTCCAGCAATGATGCCTTTGGCCTGTGAAGACACTGTTTTCCAAAATTGTTGACAGTGACCTGAATGGAGCTCTAACCTGAGCCCCATTAAACTTCTTTGAGATGAACCGGAATACCAACTGTGCACCTCAAGCCTTCCTGCCCAGCATCAGTGCCTGACCCCAGTAATGCTCTTGATACCATGCACCAAAATCTAGTGACCTTCCAAAAAACATTCCCAAAAGAGTAGAGGTTGTTATAGGACCAAAGAGTCACTTAATTCTAGTAGGGTCATTGGAGCCTATCTCAGCTGACACTGAGTGAAGGCAGGGTAAACCCTGAACAGTGCACCAGACTATCACAGGGCCAAGACACATACAACCATTCACACTCACATCCACACTAAGTGGCAAGCTGGAACAGACAGTTAGCATAATGTGCATATTTTTGGACTGTGGGAGGAAACCGGAGTACCCAGAGATAACCCCTGCAAGCACAGGGAGAACATGCAAACTCGAGTAACACCCGAGCCCGGGACTCTTCTTGATATGAGGCAGACATGCTAACCACTATGCCACCGTGCTGGGCTGGGATATTAAACAATGGTATATATGGGTATGATAGTCAGGTGTCAATACTTTGGCCATATAAATATACATTTAAAAAAATTCTTTTATAAGTATAATGGGCAGCATGTTGGTACAGTGGCATGTCTGTCTCACAGCAAGATGGTCCTGGGTTCAATTCCCAGTCTCAGCGTTTCTGTGTGGAGTTTGCGTGTTTTCTCCGTGCCTGCATAGGTTTCCTCCCACAGTCCAAAAACCTTCACAGAAGGCTAATTGGCTGTTCCAAATCATCCATAGGTGTGAGTGTGAGTGTGAACAGTTGTGTGTGTTTGCAATGGCCTGCGATGGCCTGGCGAGCTGTCTAGGGTGTACCCCGCCCTCGCCCAGAGTCGGCTTAGATAGGCACCAGCCTCCCCATGACCCTAATTGGAATAAGCGGTATAGAAAATGAATGAATGAAAGTAAATTTTGTATGTAGATCTGAATTGGATACATGCACGAAGGTGTTTTGTAAAATTTATAGACTGATCATGATGCAGTGGTCCAGTTTGACCGAATGTGGTTTATTTTTCAACATAGTCTTCCCTGTGGTCTGTGCACTTGGGTCCGAATGGTATAGAAGCTCTCAGGTTTCACTGCTCTGCCATTACTCCTTTTCAGACACCTATGAACTTTTCAGACCACCCTTGTATTTATTTTCCTCACAGTAGTTATAGTTTCCAGGTTGAGCTAGATTCATGAGACATTCAAGACTAGTGTGTTAGTGCACCTTTGACATTTCTACAACTATGGCATTCTATTTAGCATGCAGAATGTAGCAGCCCTGAATTCTTGTTGAATGCCATTTTATTGGAAATGTCCATCCAGATGTAGCTCACAGTAACATTTTCCTAGCAGAGATGGAGAAATGCCTAATTCTTTCATCATGTAGTTTTAATCAGTATACTTTTACTTTTGCTAGCATACAGTCTATAAGGAAATATGTTTACATGCAATACATAGATACTATCTAAATACTATCTAAACAAGAGCTGACACTCCTTACCTTTAGGTAGCAAATGAAGATGAAGGCCAGAGGTGCGACATACTGCAGCAGCAACATGGTCGTTGTGTAGGCAAGCTTGAACTGGCGTGAGGGCCACTGCTCCATACACACCACCTTGCCTCGGTAGTGCTCACGCCAAATATCAGGCAGCTGCTGCAAGGGTGTATCAGTAGTGATGGAGAAGAGTAGAAATGGCATGGCAGTGAGCAGAGCCAGACTCCAGCTGAGGCCAACACCCAGGCAGGCCTGGAAAGCGCTGGGTCTCCAGCCCCTTGGTCGCACTATCAGCTGGTGACGTTCAACGGCAATCAGCACAAGGGAAAAGATGGAGACTGAGACAGAGGTGCACTGTGCTAGGCTGTTGAGCTTGCACATGGCACTCCCAAAGGCCCAGTGGTCCATAATTGTGTAGGCAAATGTGAATGGCAGGCAGACAAATGCCATCAGCAAGTCTGAAGCTGACAGGTTGGCAATAAGCACACTGGTGGCGTTGGAGAGTTCGCGTTGACGCCAGATCAAAACAATCAGCACCAAATTACCGGTTACTCCCAGCAAGGCAACGGCACTGTAGGCCACAGCAAGGGTAACAAACAAGGGCTGATCAGCATGGCACTCCTCACCATGAAATGCCGAAAGGTTGGCAAGGGTACAGTTGGAGGAGGAACAGTTTAGGATAGCAAGAGGTGGGAGAGGAGGAAGAAGGTCAGAGTCAGGCATCTTGTCTTCTCTTTTCACTTGACGAGGACTGTTTTAGCCAAAGGTTCTTGTGAAGGTAATGGCATTAAATTTGCAGATGTTGCAGTAGACACTGTCAAAAAAGGAAACAACTGTCATGAACAAAATATTAAAAACACAGTATAACAAAGGCAAAGTCTGAACGTCAGTCTGCTTTTCCCCAAACATCTACATTTATTACTGAAACTACGTATTAGTCAAAGTAGAGTTACGTATAAACTGTTTCCCCCCAAAGTCCAAAGACATGCACTTTTAGATCATTGGCTGTTCCAAATTATCCCTAGGTGTGAGTGTGAATGGTTGTATGTGTGTTGCCTTGCAGTGGACTGGTGAGCTGTTCAGGGTTTACTCCGCCTTCGCCCAGAGTCTTCTGAGATAGGCTCCAGGTTCCCTGTGACTCAACTAAGATTAAGTGGTTCAATAAATGAATGAATAAATGAATGAAAGGGTGGGACATCAGAACCAACAAATTCTAATGGTAGTTTTCACCAAACTTGGTGGGGATTTCACCCTACCTGAGTCTGAGAGATGATTTGATTTTGGAAGGTCAAAATTAAAAGTGAAGGTCACAAAGTTTTCATTACCGAGCACTTTGGAACGACTGTAGATAGACATGGCATTACTATGGTGTACTAACAGGAAACCGTATATGGACTTTGTAATGACATAATTACACCCTGAGTACACCCTGGGCAGCTCACCAGGCCATCGCAGGGCAGAAACATGCTGACAGCAACTCAATGGCTACTCTTTATGAAGACAGAAATGATTCATTTACATGCCTCTCACCACAGACAACTGGCCTTTGATAACCCAGTTTGCTGCTCTGGGGGGACAACAGTGACAACCTAGTCATAGAGGGGCTTGAACCATCATAAGCCAGCACCCTACCACCAGACCACCACTGCCCCACTACAGAACATTTCAATAGATATCAGTATCCATATAGAGCCTACTTGCTCCATTACGCATGCTGCCTGACAGGGGTACCGTGCACTCTTTCAATGCTGCTCTAGTTTTCGATTTGGCTCATCTTTGGTGGCTCAGTTCGGTAGTGCATTAAGTCAAATAAATGATACCATGTTTCCATTACAGGTTTTTTGTTTCAGTCAGTGCTCAGATACATTTAAACACTTGGGGCATCAGCAGATCACCAGTAAAAATGTTGGTCATGAAGGAATTAGACAACTGATTCATAAAAAGGGGTTATATGTGAAATGTAATGTAAACTGCTTAATTTCATGTCTTTTTATTCTGTGGATTCTGGACCATTAAATTATTATTATAATCATAACAATAATATCACACAATTCTAATGCAGATGAAACAATGGACCACTGCAGTATCTATTTTTTCTCCTCAAAATATGATGTTGTCCTTTAAATTAGATTTTTAAAACTCTCTGATGTTTATTAGGCTATTAAAATTTTATAATAAAAACGAGTAGGCTCTATATGTAAATATGTGTTAATTATGAGCTGAATTTAGCGCTATTGAATGCAGCAGTATATATTCCAGGTTGGTTTGCAATATTGTGCTTAGCCACAATGATATCAGTAGTATTGATTGCACCCAGCGTCCCATTTATGTCAATCACCTGAGACCAGTGGAAATAGCATGGAAGAGTGCACTACTAATTAACTGATTAATCAGAATATTAGCATTGATTTTGAAACAGCTACTTGACTTAGGCGGCATGGTGCCTCAGTGGTTCGCTCGGTCTATTCACAGCAAGAAGGTTCTCAGTTTAAATCTTGGTTAAGGGCCTTTCTGTTTGGAGTGTGCATGTCCTTTCATGCTTGTGTGGGTTTCCTCTAGGTGGTCCAGTTTCCTTCAACAGTCCAAAGCCATGCACATTAGGTCAACTGGTAATTCTAAACTGTCCATATGTGTGAATGGGTGCTTGTGTCTGTTTTGGCCGTGCAATAGACTGACAACCTGTCCATGGTGTAACCCCCGCCTCTTAACCAAATTCTGCTGGGATTGGATCCAGCTTCCGCACAACCCAAATGATAGATGGAAGGATGGATAGCTTTTTAGAGAACAGATGTTTTCTATAGAATCAAAGGGCTACATACTTTCTTGTAAGATGGGGCAAACATTATTCTGGCATTATCCTTGGAGTAATCACCTTTATTTTTTCTCCCCTATTTTAGCCATAGCCAATTCCCACCTGTCAAGTATTACCTTCCTATCACACAATCACCATCAACCAGGAAGAGGTGTAAGCAAGCACATGCCCTCTCCATAACATGTGATGCTGCTGCCCGCATCTTTAATAACTGTTGCTCATGCATATTCAGGGGAAGCCTAACTCACAGATGGTAAGCTCTATCCGTTTCCTTTTATGCAGGCACTCACAGACGCCCATGCTTGGCAGGAAATCGCTTTGAGTGACAGGGAGGTGAATGTACGCCATCCCTTCCTTAGAAAGCTTAGCCAATCAACTCCAACAGATTGCATGCATCAACCAAGTTGAACCTGTGATCTCCAGGTTGATAGTCTTGTGTCTTGTCAATGAGTATCTGGATTTTTTATTTAGTATTTTTTAAAATAACATTAAGCTCCCACTCTTGTAACTGGGAGTGGCATATTCGGGAAGAGTAGATATAGTGTGGGCTGCAGGTAATTATAAGATTTTATTTCATTTCACATTTTCCTAATTACTCAGACTTGCTGATGTAATTTAAGTCAAGTCAGAACACTCCCTCACTCATTTGCTGAAATGCTTAATCCTACGAAAGTCGCGGGGAGGTTGGAGCCTATCTCATCCGACTTTGGCAAAGGCAGGGTACACCCTGAACATCTTGCCAATCCTTTTCAGGGCAACACACACAACCATTACCACCTACATCCACACCAATTTAGAACAGCCAGTTAGCCAAATGTGCATGACTGTTGGAAACTGGAGTATCCAGAAGAAACCCACGCAAGCACAGTGAGAACATGCAAACCCCACACAGAAACGCCCTTGCCTGGAACACAGGACCTTCTTGCTGTGGATCGGGTGTGTTAACCACTATGCCACTGTGCCGCTAAATCAGAACATGATTAATGTTATGATAACACAGTGACAAGACAACTCTGTGGTTCCATCTCTTCTCGATTTCTCTCTTTCACTCCCATTTCACAGATGCTCCTGCATTTCACAAAGATTCGTTCCGGAGATGTTGAACCTAACAGGACTATTTTCTTGCATACAAGCCTGCCATTAGCATAGTTAAAAAGGCAGGCGGACTGCACTCTTCTCAACGGCTGTTCCCGAGATAATATTGATCTACAAAATGACCTTAACAGTAGCGAGCTATTATGGTAATTGAATGCTCTTTCTTGCAAAGTCTATTAAGTGTCATGTTAGAATGAGTCTTTGTAGATGTCAACTGGAATACTGAAATGATTTTTGACTGTTTGGATGAACTTGAATAACCCCATCCTGAATCACCACCAACATGTTGGTGCCAATCGTCTGTGTTTGTGTAGATGCAGGAGTGTGAGACAGAGAGGGGCACACACACCAACATAGACTAGGAATGAGATGGGGACTGCACTACATTCTTTTTGGCGCCTATATCAACCGATTCTGGGCGAAAGCAGGACCATTGCAGGACCATTGCACACTCACATTCACATCTGGGGAAATTTTTCAAAAGCCAATTAGCCTAATGAGCATGTCTTTGGACTGTAGGAGGAAACCGGAGTACCTTAAGGAAACCCACACAACCACAGGGAGAACATGTAAACTCCACATTAAAAAAAATGCCTGGGACTTAAACCCAAAGCCTTCTTGCTATGAGGTGGATGTGCTAACCACTACGCCACCGTGCCGCCCCCAATGTATTATTTATTTACTTATTCAGCATATTGTTGCCCAGTTGTTTTGTTGTATGTACAGTATGAACTGTATGGTGGAGTTTCCCCACTGGGGATTGATAAAGTTTGTCTAATATCATCCAGTCTGATCATATACAACTTTGCAAAGTCCTGCATAACTCACATTATCATGCTGAATATGGAGCTGTGCACACTTTGAATTATTATGAAAGCAGCGCCAACTTTGCTTCCGTTTTCTAATGAACGCCTCGTGTCTTTTGAAGACTGTGTTTATTTTAGTTATACTAAAATGAATTCTTCTCCGATCTGTGACTCAATGCAATTTCAATGCATACAACATAAGTGGATCAAATAAAGGCATGACCCATCTCCCAGAATAACACTCAGACCCAAAAATAGTTTGCTGTTGTCTTCCAAGCAAGGAAATTTCACTGATGTGACCTGCTAGAGCCTTCCTCTCATAAGCGCTCTTTTTCTCATCATGAATCATCATGGAGCTGGCTTCCAGCAAGGCTACTGGTTCACACACAGCAGTGCTGTTAACATTAAAAGCACCTCCAAGTGCAACCTGTCTGATTACATGTGACATCTAATAACTATCTGGGAAAACTGCCTCGGATCATTCAGGCAAATATTGTATGTAATATAATATAATATATTACACTTAGTTGATATAATATATACTTCTTCATTTATTGAATGCAATTGCACTGACAATGTCTGAGATATAAAAAAGAGACATGAATGGCTTGGAATCCACAGAGTAAGCACTACCTAAATGCAACTATGATATACTGTACAGTACAATGCTGTTGTATGCCAACGTTTGGTTGCCCCTGGTCAAATCATACATTTAGTTAATTTTTGAAATGAAAAGCCATGAATACAGCCACTCCAACAAACATCCATCCTTCCATTATTTATCTATCCATCAGGGGAAGCTGGAGCCAATCCCTGCTGAGTTTGGGAGAGAGGTGGTGAACGCCCTGAACAGGTCATCAGTCTATTACAAGACTGACACAGACACAACTAGAGGGCACTCATAGAGTGCAAAGTACCTCCACCCGGCGAAAATGGATTATTATAACTTGGCATACTTATAATGAAATGTCTCCCACTAGTGGGCATTGGATAAACATTTTTCCCCATTCATTCCTTCTAAACTGTTCAGTCCTAATTAGGGTCACAGGGAGGCTGGCACCCATCAGCTGACTCTGGGCAAGGGCAGAGTACACCCTGGACAGCTTGCCAGGCCATCGCAGGACAGAAACACGCTGATGGCAACCCAGTGGTCTACTCTTTACGATCGACATCAGTGGTTCTTTTATATGTCTCTCACCACAGACAATGAGAGACATTGCTTCCTTTGATAACCCAGTTAGCTGCACTGGAGGGACAGCAGTGACAACTCGGTGATAGTGGGTCTTGAACCCCTGACCTTCAAATCAGTAAGCCAGCGCCCTACTACCAGGCCACTGCCCACATTTTCCCCCATGTTTTTGGAATTCCATTATATTTTTTCCAGATCACCTACAAAATTTAATGGGTTCTTTTCAGGATCTGCTGCAAAATGTTACAGGATCTTGCCAAGCCCATGCCCCCAAATCCATTCAGTTGCTTTTGTGTAATCTTGCTAAAAGGCAAACAAACAGACTCTGGTGAATACATAACCTTCCCCACTAAGCTGCAGTGGTAACGAACCATTCACACTCACAGGATGCTTCTCAAAATCCTTAAATGGCACTTTCATTTTCCTTACATATGTCTAATCCTTGCAACTTAGTCCCTCCCAGTGAGGAAACATGGAGGATTGTGAGGAAATGATGTGAGGAGCTTGTAAGTGTGTTTTAAGGCAAAGTGTGTTTCCAGTGCATTGTCACGTGGAGTGATGTGAACAGATGATCTGCTTCATCAAAAAGGTGTCTGATGTCACATAAGTGACGGGCGATATGTATGCATGTAGCTCTTCTGGGAAGGCTGCTCTCATGTAATCTCGCTTATCACTCCCCGATCATCACTCCTTGATTCTCACTCCGCAAAGTGATTTGGGAGGGCCGGCAAAGATGGCGGACCAGAAAACCGTCTGGGTCAAACGTGCATTAAGGAGTGATGAATCGACAAATAAGGGTTTCGAGAGAGTGAGGTGAGCCCATTGTCACAGCTATGGGCAAAATAAAGTGGCCAGTTGCATGTTTTTGGACTGAGAAAACCAGAGCAAAAGGAGGAAACCCATGCAGCAATGGGCAGAACTTGCAAACTCCCAAAAGAACGTCCATATTGGTTTTAAGATTTAAAGCCAGAACCTTCTCATTGTGAGACAGTGCTAACCACGAACCGCTGAATCCTACTGGGGTTGCAAGGAGGATGCAGCCTATCTCAGCTGACTCTGGGTGGCCATTGCAGGGCCAACACACACAACCATTCAACTCACACCTAGGGATGATTTAGAACAGCCAATTAGTCTAATGTGCATGTCTTCAGACTTGTTACTTGTTACAGATGAAGAATTATTATTAGGAATCGGCAGCTGGTGACATCTTCACAGCAAAATAAATTTTCTAACTCTTCAAACTTAACACTTAACAACCATGGGCTCCTGTAAGCAGCCGAGTGATGATCTGAAAATTAATCTAATTTATGCCTACAAAGCAGAGGAAGGCTATAAAAAGGACATCAAAGATACTTCCAGGCTGAGTTTTTTCCATTGCTTGAAATGTCATTAGGAAATTAAAGTAGCAGTTAATTAGAATTGTTAAAGTCAGAGTTAGATCTGGAAGACCAGGAACACTTTTAGATGCAAGATCACCAGAATGGCAAAAATAAAAACCCAAATGAATCAAACATGATCTGCATGAAAGGGTCTTCAGAATAAAACCTCATCTGTGATCTCATTGCAATTAATGATAGATGCAGTTGGGAAATTACAATTTATATGCTGATCAATTAGCTAAAGGCTGATGGAAAGAAATGAACTGATGGAAAAATGGTGCTTGATCACAAAACCAATGTTTAGAGAAAAAAGAGCAGCAATGGATGGGGGTGTTACTACTTCTTGATATTGCCACGTGTCCAAACTGTTGCACATCCCACCAATACTTTTTTAGGTTCCTCAAGGGGCGGCATGGTGGTGTAGTGGTTAGCATATCCACCCCACAGCAAAAAGGTTCTGGGTTCAAGTGCAAGGGCGTTTATGTTATCCCTGTGCTTGCATGGGTTTTCTTTGGGTACTCCGCTTTCCTCCAACAGTCCAAATTTCTCTTAGGTGCAAGTGTGAATGATTGTGTGTGTGTTGCTCTGTTATGGATTGTTGAGCTGTTCAGGGTGTACCCTGCCTTCGCCCAGAGTCGGCTGAGCCTCCAGCCTCCCTGTAACCGAAATAAGATTAAGCAGTTCAACAGATGGATGGATGAATGGATAGGTTCTAGATATATAAACTGTGTATTAATATAACACAGATAATAATTTCTTGAGATGATTTATTTTCTTCTTTGTAATTAAATTATTACTAATTAATATTATTAGTGGTGCCCAAAATTTTGCATACATAATATATTATTAACTATAATTTTATTCCGCTATATCACAGCAATTTGCCAATGCTAACTTTTTCTTTTTTTTTTAAATTTAATTAAAATTTGTTTAATTTATCACTTATTGTTTTATTATTTAGTAACAATAAACAGTCATTACATCACCAGCCTGTCGTATTTCAGTCTGTTGAAGAAAATGCAAAATCCTCTGACCTGAAGCCTTTTCTGTGGCAGAAAACATGCAACTTACCTCTGAATCTTAAAAAGTACTGACACTGGAGACTCCTTCTTAATTTAAAATCTCTCTGCATACATGTGAAATAAAATCCATTCACACCGCATCAACACTTCCGTGTGTATGTTGTGACTGTAGAAATCATAATATAACAGAACAAGCACAAAAATACTATAAACATTTCAGCACTGCCTACCAAAAATGCGCTCCAAAAATGCCTGCATGTTTAAGTTTACAGGAACACATATACATAAAATAACCAGTGAAGTGCTTGAGCGTGAGCTCCGCTATAATCCTGTTATTCGTCCCATAGTTGGACCTTCTGTCAACAGAACCTGGAAGGTATACAGTTAAGTAACTTCCCATTTTACTTAAACTCACACTACATTTTAGACACAGCAGATTGGGAACAATCACCATTTTTTGCCACACTCTGTGTTGGATTCTATTCTTGACTTTTTAATTTTTTCTTACTAATCCTTTCCATTATTTCAGTTGAACTCTCTTGTTGCACCCATGTTTCCTTTTAATTCACTAATACACCATCTTGTTAAAGACTGTAAGCACCTGCTGACTTAGAATTACACCTAGAATTACATGCTAAGTCCTTTTTTCCCTCTCAACATGATCTGTAAATAAATATGACACTCATTAATTTATGCCATTCATTCATCCTATTAGGTTTGCAGGGAGGCTGGAGCCTATCTCAGCCAACTTTGGGTGATGGCGGGGTACACCCTGGACAGCTCACCAGTGCATCATCGGGCCAACACACACAGCTAGTCACACTCACACTCACACCTAGGGGCAATTTGAAACAGCCAATTAGTCTATTGTGTATGTCTTTGGACTGTTGAAAGAAAACCAGAGTCCCTGGAGGAAACCCACACAAGCAAAGGGAAAGCATGCAAATTCATACAGCGGTACTTATACTCAGGACCTTCTTGCTGTGAGGCAGATGTGCTAACCAGTACGCCACCGTATCTCCCAAAATATGCCATTAACTATTTTTCTTTCATGCAGCTATAATATGCATTTAAGAAAAATTTTACAAAAACTTCTTTGAATCCTCTCTATGAGCTGTTTATTTGTTTCAAGGGGGAAAATCTGGGTAAACATTTATATTTGATGATCCTTTTAGTTTTGTCAAATACTGTTATATTTACACTATCCAATCATACCACCAACAGGGTAAGAGGGTCACTGGCTGCTTTTCAGAAACAAGCTATTTTTAATTTAATAGTAATTGCTCATGCCTTTGTCCAAAGCTAGGTATACATTCAATAGTGTACCTTTTATTGAAGATAATTTTCATGCCCTTGACAAAGACAATGTCCAACAGTAAGGCTACCAATTACCTTTATAAAAAATAGACTACAGGGGTCCAGACACTCCCGCTAGTAGGACAATTTTGACAAATCCAATATATAAAAAGTGACCTTGTGACCTTAAAACAAGGTCAAGGTGACCCATATAAAATCCCATCCTTTGCAACCCTGAGGGGGACCCATACACCAAATTTGGTGATCCTATGTCATGTCCTTCCAAAGTTATTGTGCTAACAACTCATACGGACGGCCAGATTGCTTATGGCCGTATAAAGTCAGATGTATATCAAACGGTATAAAGGAAGATATTTTGTGCTAGATCAGAAAGTGCAGAGAAGCCAGACAATAAAACACTGAAGATCGTGACACACCAGCAACCTATGAGTCATTGATTAGAGACAAAAGCGTTCCAGGAAGAAAGGATGAAAGGGAAAAACTGGGATAATGAATACAGGCAAGAATAAGAGAGAAAAGGGAAGAGGGACAGAATGAATGAGAGAGAAAACAGATGATTGGCTGTGGTGAGTTATGGAAGGAGCTACACCGTGCTGATGCTAGTGCAAATACAGGAGGTCGCTCTCGAAGCCTCACTTTTAGCTGCGAGGGCACTGTGTGCTTAGAAGCTATGGATTTTTCCTGGCTTATCTATAATCACACTGTGCTTCGTTTGTGCGTGCGTGTGTGTGTGTGTGTGTGTGTGTGTGTGTGTGTGTGTCTCCATCACCCTGTTTTTCTTAGAGAAGCCATCTTAAGGCAATATTCAAGCCTAGTGATTTACAATAATATGTATTCTCTCTCTCTCTCTCTCTCTCTCTCTCTCTCCCTTTCTCTCTCCCTCTCTCTCTCTCATCATAAGCTCCACAAAAGCAGGACCATTCCACCCCTTAACAAAATTAACTTCCAGATTTTCAACACCCAACAAGATGTTTATAGGCCACAATAAGCACAGGTCCTAATGGGCCGGTTAACAAAAAAACTCATTTTTCATTTTGTCATAATAGTCGGAAATATCCTGAAGGTGTCGGCCATTTCAGCTTCACCGGTGTAAAATCTAGTGCAGCATCTGAAATGTGAAAAGTTAAAATAATATAAAAAGTTAAATATATCATCCCTTAGGTAAATACATAGAGAACTAGAGGGGCACTCATAGAGTGCAGGGTACATCTGCATCGTCACAAATGGATTATTATAATTTGACATAGTTATAATAAAATGTCTCCACCTAGTGGAAATCAGATGCCCCATATTAATCAAAGACAGGATTTTTCAGGAATTTGAGATTTTTTTTCCCACATAATCCAATGCTCCAAAATTGTATTTATTCCAGGTCCAGGCTCCACCCCTCCAGTGAATTTTGATGAACATGAGATCAGTAGTTTTTGTGTAATCATGCTAACAGAAAAATCCTTTAATAAATGTTTAAGTTCATAAGTTCATTAAGTTCATAAATTCCTGGATCCGGACTGTGATCCAGGTCTGCTGAAAAATGTTAAGGGTTCTTGCCAGGCCCATATCCCATCCCACCACTAAGTTTGGTGAAAATAGGGTCAGTAGTTCTTGCCTAATCCTGCTGACAGCCAAACAAACAATCAGATGCTGGTGAATTCATAACCTCTCCCTCCAAGCATCAGAGATAATAACTGTTGTTTATTTCATGTTTGTATGTTTATACACTCACTGTCCACTTTATTCGTAACACCTGTTCAGCTAACTGGGTTATCAAAGGCCAGCCATGTCTCTCACTGTCTGTGGTGAGAGGCATGTAAAAGAACCATTGCTGATGTTCAGAGAGTAGGCCATTGAGTTACTGTCAGCATGTTTCTGCCCTGCAATGGCCTGGCAAGCTGTCCAGGGTGTACTCTGCCTTCACCCAGAGTCGGCTGAGATGGGCGCCAGCCTCCCCACGACCCTAAATAGGATTAAATGGCTCAGAAAATTAATGAATGATGAATATATAAAATATATAAACTTTTGTGAGTAAAAGATCAGCTAGAAGACTCAAACCAGATGTCTGGTGCCAGTCCATCACAGGGCCAACACACAACTATTCCCACTTATACTCACACCTAGGGGCAATTTGGCACAGTCAGGTAGCCAAATGAGCAAGCTGTATTTATGCACCCTGCATAAATATTTACTCCCTTCTCCTGGACTGTCTCATTTAATTCAAAAAGTCATTAATAGCGAAGCACTATAATCATAGAAGGTTACCCGGTGTCAGCTGAGACATGCTCCAACCCTAGCAAGTGAGTGAGATTGATGAGTGGTTGTCCCGTGTTCATCCAGTGTCTGCCTGTGCTCATCACAGGAAACTCAATAAGGCTGCTGCATTACTGAGTTCATGTTGATTGGCTGTTATGTATCACTGACTTGCATGATAACGGATAGAAATAAAAAAAAGAAAATTTTAATTATTACCAAACTATAATACACCAAAAAACAAAGAGACTCATACACCACCACTCAGACTCACGCGGAATAAAAATACACTCTCAGGGAAATAAATGTTCATGGAGCAAATGCCAAAATCAGAAGCTTGACAGAACATGCACTGATTAAACAGATACTTAGACCCACACCGTGCTAAGAACCCTGGGCACAGTCTTAACCACTACTGTGCTTTTGTCCACCTAGCAGTATAAATGTGTACCAGTAAAAATACTGGGAAGGTAACCTGCAATGGACTGGCATCCCATCTAGGAGGAGTTGAACTCCTAGTCGCTTCACGCTACGGAGACCGAGGACAAGCACCGGCCTGATACCTGTCCCTTACCTTACCTTTAAGTAACAAGACAGGTGATACAAATAAAAGCAGAAATGAGCAAGTGAAAGGAAAGGCACTGAAAACCAAACCCAGGCTTAGACACCTATTAATAAAGGCATCTTTGAGGAGCTCTGATTTTAGGTAGTGCTTAAATCTATGTATTTATGATTTTTACTATTTAAGTTACATGATGTAAGATACAAAGAAGAAGGAGGAGGAGGAGGCGGCGGCATTTATTTATTGCATGTGTATTCACCCCTTCCATGGTCAACATTTGGTGCAATTACAGCTGCAAATTATCTTCTATTATTATGTCTGGATGCAAACCATGTCAGGATGCACCCCCCCCCTTTCTTTCTTATTTCCCAGTAAGAAAAAGAAGTCCCTGAAAGGAGACAGGATGATTTCATGAAAATTTCTGGTGTGCTTCAGATAGATGCTTACAGGAACATCTTTTGCACTTTAAGTGTCACACAGATCACACAGTGATTTCTATATGAGTGTGTATGGAACACCTGGTGATCCCTTTCACAGGTGAGCCCTTTTTTTTTTTTTTAACGCGTCCACGCACAAACAGGTCAAAGTACAGCCGGTGCGGTGCACAACACAACTTGCTACAATCCCTGTCCTTATACATCCTGAGGGTTTTCCTGCAACAGTTTCAAGTGAGCATTTCATTAAAAAAAACTCTATCAAATAAATCGTGCGCGCGCTCAAGGGTACGGCGCTTATAATAATACAAGGGGATTATCCCAGTCGGTGTGTATCGGATGTGCGGACGCATTTGGGCTTCCAGTGTCATACTTCAGCTCTTGATCATTGCAATAAGAAAACAGGAGGCTGGAGAGAGTTTTTTTTTTTTTTTTTCAATAAATGCATTTAAAAGAATTTTCGATGGACTTACCTGCGCTTTCATGCACCCGCTGCAGTCTGACAGCTCTCACACTGGTGGCAACACTTTCTCCAGGATACAGCAACCCACACACACACACACACACACGGTCAGGGTGACACGCACGCACGCGCGATCGCACGCACGAGCGCACGAGCGCGCGCGCGGTCACGGAGACGCCACGCTCAAAGCATCCTCTTCAAAGGCACGACAGGGTCATGTCGCTCCGTCTGCGCTCGTGCGCGTGCCCGTGGAAGGAAGTATGGGTCGCCCGTGTGTCTGTGCGTCCATGCGTGCGAGTGTTTGACAGGGCAGATGAGGTCGAAGCTGGGACAGACTGGTGAGGCGTGCATGCCACAGTGGCAAAACCAAAGTGAGCTCTGGATGCAAGGCAGAGGATGCGTCCCAAGTGCCTGCATGGACAAATGGATGTCCTCATTTTTCCAGGGGAAAAAAATTCCTTGGTGCATGTGCTGGATCCACTTTAAAATGATCATTCCAGAATGTATTAGTAACGAGGACATGCCATCATCAGAGCCAAAGATTATCCCCTCCTCCTGTTTGATCGGGACGCCAGTCCATCGCAGGATTACCTTCCCAGCATTTTTACTGGTACCCATTTATACTGCTGAGTGGACAGGCACATTTGTGGTGAAGCCCTTGCCTTAGGACGGTGGGGGCTATCAGGGATTCGAACCCACAACCTCGCAATCATAAGCCCAGCACCCTACCCACTAGTCATCATGAAGACCTAACAAGCAACGAGCCACTTATTCCTTCTAGGGTCACATGGAGGCTAGAGCCTATTTCAGCCGACTCTTGGGTACACCCTGAACGCCTCTCCAGTTCATTGCAGAGCAACCAACACACACGCTACTATTCACACTCACATCTAGAACTGATATGGAAAATGTAATCAGACAAATTTGCCTATCAAACTCCACACAGAAATACCCTCTCCGAGTCTGGGACTTGAAGCCAGGACCTTCTTGCTGTGAGGTGAACATGCTAACCCCTACTCCACCGTGCTGCCTGGTAAATGTAGATACTGCAAGCACAGAGAGAGGAGAGGGTATCCTGACCTTTTATTCATGTCTATGATGTTAACCTCCATAAGGCTTACATTTAAATTCATAGTATTCATATCCAGAGTCGCATACATTTATCATTTTTATATAACTGATCAGCTGAGGGTTAAGGGCCTTGCTCAGGGACCCAACAGTGGCAGCATGGTGGTACTGGGGAGAGAAACCCCCGACCTTAGGATCAGTAACCCAGAGCGTTACCCACTGAGTCACCACAGCCCGACTTGAACTAGTAGAGCAGTGTTTATTTCTGGTGTCGTTTGTAGTAATGGAGTGTTGCAATGTTTTAGAGATTAGAAAATAATGCTTACTTAAGATGAATTAGCATGTAGCTAAAAAAAGAATGCACATGCGCACTGCTGTCATTTCCGGCATTACGTGTCCACCAGAGCGCGTCTCAGAGTGTCACGTGAGCTAAACCGATAGCAAGACAAACATCATCACCCAGGAACACTCATTCATTCATTCATTCATTCATTCATTTTCTAAGTCACCTAATAATAATTAGGAGGCAGGCGCCCATCTCAGTCGACTCTGAGTGAGGGCGGGGTACACCCTGAGGTGACTTGGAACAGCCATTTAGCCTACTGTGCATGTTTTTGGTCTGTGGGAGGAAACCGGAGTACCTGGAGGAAACACACGCAAGCACAGGAAAACATGCAAACTCCACACAGAAATGGGAATCGATCCCAGGCCTTCTTGCTGTGAGGCGGACGTGCTAACCACTGCGTAACCAGTATGCCTCCTACCCAGGAACGATGAAAGTTCAAGTCCCTGTATATACTGATTCCAGGTGTGATTATATCTGGCTGTCTTTCTGTCTAAACCTGGCAATCTGTCCATGGTGCACCGTGCTTCTCTATTAATGTAGGATGTACACCTGTGCGTTCAGATAGTGTTTTTTTAATCTATCTTTTCCTTTCAGTTTCGATGTATCCATGTTCACTGTAGCCTCCGAGTCCTGCTCTTGGCTGACAGGAGTGGAACCTGGTGTGGTCGTCTGCTCTTGTCGCTCATCCGCCTCAGGGTTTGATGTGTTATTCCTGTCAACTCGAACCAGTATGGCCATTCTCCTCTGACCTTTTTCAACCACATAGCTTTTCCACACACATAACTGCTGCATACTGTATTGTTTTTTTTAAATACCCTTCTGTGCAATCTCAAGAGCCCACTGTTTTTAAGATCCCCATTTTCTGATCTACTCAGTTTAACCAGTCTGACACCATTCCACTATCAAAGTTACTGACATCACATTTCCACCATTCTGATGTTTGATGGAAAGCGTTAGCTGAAACTTTTGACATGTCTCTTTGAGATTTTAAATACTGTTCCGCTGACATGTGATTGAACATTTACATAAAGTACTATGTCTACAGAGGTACATTTAATAAAGAGGCAATTGCTAACTTAAATTTTCCTTCTGATTGGGCTGGTAGCATCGAAGGCATATCTTTTCTTCCTTTAGTACATGCCTTTTAGCTTAAAAATGATTTCAGTTTTGTAATTATACCAGAAGGACCACAGTACATTTAAAGGAGCGATATTATGCTTTTCCATCTTTATGCCATTCATATTGTGTTGAATTGCCTACAGCCCATAATTACACAACACCAGAGTGTCATATAACGAGGTTAGCGCATGTTTAAGTTTCCCCTTTGGGCTATAAACACAAGGATTTTTTGGGAGGCACACTAGTGTGTAATAATGTGTCCGGCCTTCTGATTAGCTGGCCTACCCCCACTGCACCCACAGCCATCGTGTCAGCAAGGACGCATTACCAGAACTACACCCTCATGCTTACACTCCCCTACTCTCACACACCCTGGCATACACTCCTGTGCTCTCCGTGGTACCTACAGCCGGAAATCTGTCATGAAAGAGAGTGTATAGATTTCCCATCATAAAAAAGGGGTCAATAGACATTTTCACAACACTAAATGTCAGTGAACTTGCGGATAAAAACAGTGTGAACTGTCACTTTGTGTGTGCCTGAGGACACGCCTTTTGATTCACTGATCCAAGGTCAGCGTTAATAACATAGGTGCTTTATGAGGCATACTCTGAGTTAAATAATTACTTGAAACATGGCTGTGTGTGTGTGTGTGTGTGTGTGTGTGTGTGTGTGTGTGTGTGTGTGTGTGTGTGTGTGTGTGTGTATAAAGATGTAACCAACATCTGCTAAGCCTACGTTTGTCATTGAACAAAACAATAAGCACACATTTGCAAAGTAATAAACGTTCACTATAAATTTAGAAAGCGAATACTCCCAGGGGAAGTTGAACAGGAATCGATTACATCACCTTGTTTCACTTCATTATGGAAACTGATGGTAATTATATGGATTTGTGTCATGCTAGACATGCGTCACATGTTTTTGAATGTAGACATTGTACCAAGCCTGTAATGAGGACAGTAGATGATCAAATGGTACAACAGAACCTTCTTTTATTATGTCAAATCCAGCAACCTCACAACACATACCTTCATTCATTCATTCATCTGCTGAACCGTTTAATCCGACGCCGTTCACAGGCTGGAGCATATCTCAGGCTGAAGGTGGGGTACACCCTGAACACCTTGCCAGTCCATAACAGGGCCAACTCATACAACCATTCACACTCACACCCACACCTACGAGCGATATTAGAGCAACCAAGTAGTCTTTGGACTGTAGGAGGAAACCGGATTACCTGGAGGAAACCCATGGAGTAAAACCTGGATGAAGAACATGCAAACTCCACACAGAAAAACCTCACAAGGTCCAGGACTCGAACCCCCACACCCTTCTTGCAGTGAGACAGATGTGGTAATCACTATGCACACAGCCACCCATGGTATGTAACTGTAGTTAGAATATGGTTATAATAATTTATCTCTTAAAGAAATCCCTTTAAATTCTTTTTTCCTGTTTAAACTGCTTTATCCTGGATCAGATGGCGAGGATCACTGGATGTGAAACAGAAACACACTCTGTACAGTATTCTAGTCCGTCACAGGGCATCTCCTTGCACACATTTATACCTATGGACACTTTAGTAGGAGGGAAGCAGAGAACCAGGAGAAAAGCCAACAGAATCAGAATCTGACCAGGGACTGTGCAGTGAGGCAGCGATGCTGCCCCATCATGCCGCTCTAATAACTAATTTTTCTGCATGACACACTGAATTATTGCATGGCATGCTTGATCGGACAGCCACCATTTTGTTTCTCTGGTTTCTGGTGGTATTTACAAGCCAATATATGCGTTTTATCATCCATTATCAGTTCATTTTCCATGAACACAAAAACATTGCTGGCTAAACCACCCCAGCTCATGGGTTGAGTATATTTTATTCACCTGCTTTTCGTGTTTCGCGTTTTGGTTCTGTGTTTCTGTGTGACTGGAGCAACGATCTCGCGCATATGTCATAACTTGCAACTTTTTTATTTTCCAAAAATTACTTTTTAGCCCTTTAGCAACCAAGTCATCATGCCACTAATCACAGAACAATGTCTGATTCGATAAAAATGACAGATTTTTCACCGCTCACTTTGCTCGTGTCTGTGTTGCTCACCATCTGAACTTTCACCACTAGATGACATGTGCACTATGTTTACATTCTTGGGCTGACAGTACCCGGTGCATGGCTCATTAACACTTGCATACAGATGTAATCAAATGCCTTCAGAACAAATTGGTGGCAGATATCATTTTATTTCTAAGATAAAACATTATATTTAATAAATATTTGATATACCTGGTAAAGCAATAGGTACCTTTAAAGATAAATCATGTGATAGATCTCCCCCACCAAGAGAATTTTCAACTAGACTGTAATATTGTTGCTCTTGTTTTTGTTGTTGCTTCCCAAACCAAACCTCTGCCTTTTTGAATGTGTTGTGTATTTTAAAAGAGGCTAATTTGGAATTTTAACCTGGTCATTGTTAATGTTCACGCTGCAATATCGCCCTCTGCTGGTTGAGAGGTCTAAACGCACCATGGTTACCTGTTACCTGTTACCATGGTTTCCCTGGGTCTTCCACAGTATGTGGTGTTAGTGTTGGTCTTTTTTTTTCTGGGATTTTTTTTCTTCTTTTTTTTTTTCATTCATACGACTTTCTACAATCGTGGATATTGTTTATTTATTTGTTTCAACTTAGAAGGAATAAAAAGCTGGGTGAACTTTCTCTAAGTGTGGCAATTCCTTCATGTCTTCCAGTGGTTGTTGCCAAAAAAAATTGCAGGCAAAAATATTTTGCTTTGCTATTTGTTTGTTTGTTTGAACAAAAAATTGTACTCTTTGATAAGTTAGGATATTTGTTAGGTGTCAGTACACATTCTATCCGCTAGAGGCAGTAGAGTACACTTTTTGCGCCAATTCGCTATATGGCCGCTAGATGGCAGATGCGCAAAGGATTAACAACAAACAGCAGATAAACAGAAGTCCAAGATGGCGTCGTCCATGAGTGGAATGTTCCCGGGACAACAGCAGCAGCAGCAGCAGCCACCACCGCAGCCTCAGCCTCCTCCGGGTGCTCATCCACTTCCTCCCGGTCCTGGTGCTGCGGGAAGCAGGGTACCGGGTAACACTTTAGTCGATGACCTGGAAGCTTCTTTCGAAGTAAGAACACTTCTAGCAAATGTGGCTATGTGGAGTTAGCTTAGCACCAGCTAGCTAGCACAACATAAACACAATAATAAGAAGTAATAAGAAAAAGCAATATACTCTTATTCTCAATCTCTTATCACTATACATTTTTATAGATTTATCTTTC
>JAOUQZ010000032.1:9019904-9057187 GCA_028564935.1 Neosilurus hyrtlii | reverse complement strand
TCTCTCTCTCTCTCTCTCTCTCTCACACACACACACACACACACACACACACACACACACACACACACACACACAATGCACAATGCATCGGTATGGCATGACATCAAGGATGAGCATTTTTGCAAACATCATAAAGCAGTAGATTACCTCCTCAGGGATGAGCGGGTGTTCATTCACTCCCTCCTTCACATACACATGGACACACACCGCTCCGGTGGGGGTTAAAGGCTGGCTTTAGTGTCAAAGTGTTGGGCCGTTTGGTCCGTCTCTCTACCTCATCCATTAGCATCATGCTGAGTTCTAATCCTAATTGGCATGAAAAAAGCTTGGAGAATGTGTAGTCTCTCTCTCTCTCTCTCTCTCACACACACACACACACACACACACACACAGCAATGTAGATGTTAAATGTGGTAGCTCATGATCTACTGCATCTATCAACTATTACTAGGTCTATAGGCATAAAACACACACACACGCACACACAGACACACACCATTATAAATAGCTAGTAACTTTCAGCAAATCAGTTATAGCAATAAAATTTTCTGAGGTGATGCGAAATGTTAGATGAACACAGAAGTGCACACCGCACACACACACTCACACCCGCCCAGGTTAACTTGGCTAACATGTGGCACTGATCCTCTGCACACATGTGTGTGATTATGAACACAAACACACACACCGAGTCCAATAAGGAGCCACACTAACGCTAACAAAATATCTCTCTCATCACACACACACACACACACATAGACACACTCTTACACATTTCTGCTACTAAGAGATCTCATACACATTTATGCAGAAACAAATTGTCTGATATTTGCTGCCATTTATCTGCTTAATGGGGCTGAAACATCGTTTGCATATCATGCTAGTCCTACCCATCTTCCACACAATGGTGAAGCCATTAACGACTTTGGCTCATTAAACCACACACACACACACACACACACACACACACACACATACACACAGCAAGTGAGAGCGAGCGAGAGAGAGAGAGACTAATACTATTACCATATTGCACCAATAATACACCCAAAGTTTAGTATCTGTCCAATTTAGCATCACAGTGCCCAGTCGTAATGGACACACAAAAGGAGACTAGTCGAAAGTTTACACACCCCGTCTGCCTTAATGAACACTGTTATTGGATGAACAAACCCAGTTAGCATAAAAACGCACACTGTACTTATGTCAATAGATCAATATTTATTGATTTATTGTATTTGCAGCATTTATTACATCTATACTTGACGGTTAAAGTGAAGAAGTTAAACAGATTCAGTGAGGTGGCAGATGGTGTACATTAGCGAAAATATTGCGTGCATGCTAGCACATGGGTGATTGCATGGAATTTAAATCATTACATTCATTGCACTTGGAATGGCATTATTTATGTTAAAGAACTTGAAACGTGTGAAAGGTATTACATTGCCATACATACATATATATATATATATATATATATATCCTGCACTTGACTGTATTTGAGTCACATTGAGTCTACCAGAGTCACACTTTGCCCTTTTAATATATTCTGTTTGAGTTATACTTTTGATACCCTAATAAATATAAATGAACCTGATTTATGCAGTGCGGCAGAAGTTATGTTTTGTGGCCCTAATGGTCAGCAGCTGCTCAGAACTAATATGTCCACTTGCGTATCTGAGGTGTGTGTGTGTGTGTGCGTGTGTTATGTGTGTCAGGCTAGGACTCCTGGTGTGACTTTTTGTTCTCGGGAGTGTAGTGGAGGTCAATAGCAGCTCATTAGAAGAGTGTGAGCTCATGGATCCAACAGCTTCGAGCAATGTTTTCGGCTCGTTCACGCACACACACACCACATACATGCACGCACGTACACACACACACACACACACACACACACACACACACACACACACACCTGTGGTGCAGTAATGTATAACCCAAAACAGACTTCCACTTCCTTATAAGTTAACACTCAGTTTATCACGCAGTTAATCATAAGCGTAAACACACTTTTGTTCGGCATTTAGTCACTGGCTTGCTACTCATAACATTTCACCATAATGTAGATCCCAACTCACACCAGATAGGTGTAGCTACTCAAACACCAAATCTCCCAAACCCCCAACTCTTACTTTCTAGTTGGGGTGGGGGCCTTCCTCCCAGCTCTATTACCCTCTACATGTGGGGTCAATATGTGCAATGCAAAGTGTGTGTGTGTGTGTGAGTGTGTTTGTGAGTGAGGGCTGTCTTTTTTGTCCCCACCCAGTCTTAGGGTGGATTCCATGCCCAACCCTTATTCTGCACTCCTTTCTCCACCTCTTACCCCCCCCCCTCCTCTTTGTCTTGTCTGTTTAAAAAGAAGGGGGATAGTTCACATTGTTCAAATTGAACATCTACAAGTCATTCATTCCCTCCAGAGAGAGAGAGAGAGAGAGAGAGCGCGTCCTTGGAAGAGACTGTAACTGGATATCCTCAGTGGCTTGATCAGTGCTGATTGAGGAAAATAGTGGCATCAACATGAGATTCTTCCATCCGCTCTTCATCCTGTTGCTCCTACTCACCGTGCTGATGTTGGCCAGCGCACAGAAACCAGGTATGGAACTCATGCACATATGCAAAAATGTACATGTGTGTGTGTTAAACGGAAGATATGCCTATTTACACGCTTTTTCCTGAAATGCTATGTGAGCAGAATTAACCCGCACGGTCTGCACTGGGCCTGTGCATGGTCTTTACTAAACTATGATGGCATCGTTAATGCATGGACGGTACTGTTAATATTCAGAGACATGAAAACAACAGTTGAGATTTATTAACTCTGTGGCTGATGCACTTAATTCAGCCCTTCAACAGTGAACTTGAATCAACACTATTCTGGTAGAAGTCATCTGATCCTCTGTGCTGTGCACTTGCCAGTAATTTGTGGAATGAAATTAGGAAATCAAAAAGCCAGGCAGGAACCAGTGATTCATAGCAGATTCCCAGAATCAGTCTGAATTCTGACATTTCACTGAAGGTTTATGCCTTGGGATTTTACACACTGCCAAGCCATTACACATTTCCAGTTTTGGGAAACTGAAATATATTACTCAGCACCAAGGGTGACATTTTTATCACATCCTACAGGCTATTTGTGTATAAAATGTTCCAGAATAAAGGCTGTATTGGCCTATCTGTAGCTAAATGGCCAACTACACACAGCGTACTATCCATGTGCAGTAGTATGCAGTTTGGAAAGCAGCCTAAGCCAGGGTTCAATGACTTTGGTTTGGGGTCACTGGTTTTTAGTGCCTATTTAAGTGACTTTTAGGACCTCTGGACTCCAAGAGGAAACCAAAGAGACCTAAAGAGAGTTAAATAAAATTTTAAAAAATGTTTTAAACAAAGTGAATAAATGCGTAAATAGAATTTTTTTAAATGTTTTAAATAAAATGAATAAACATTTATAACATAAAACAAATAAATGTTTTAAAATAACAAAATATATTTCTTTGTTTTTAATAAAATAAATAAATATATAAACATTAATGTAAAAATTAACATAAAAAAAAAATAAATGTTTTAAAATAAAAAATATACATTTGTTTAAAATAAAATAAATACATATAACTGTTTAGATTTTTAAAAATATTAATAAATAAATGCTTTAAAATAGAATTTTTTTTTCAATTTTTAAAAATATAATATATATTATAATATATATCTATATTAAAATCTATCTTAATAAATAAATGTTTTCAGATATTAAAATAATATTTTCAAATGTTTTTTAAAAATTTAAATAAAGTTTTTAAATAAAACATTTCTAAATGTTTATGTTTTTAAAAAATATTAATAAATAAATGTTTTCAAATGGAAATCATCTAAAAAATGTTGTTAATAGCCTATGCATAGTTCTTTCTCTAATCAATAAAAGTCCCAGATCTTTTTATTACTGTTGCTGAGTCCCATTCTGGGGGTTGTTGCTGCAGCACGTGAGGATTAAATCAGTGCAACTTTTAAATTCCAATGCCAGCGGCGGCTACGCGCAATTAAGCTCGTACCCGCGGGCGCTCGAGCTCCGGTGCTCTATTGTTAATCATGCGGCTGAACATAATAGGCGAGAGATATTAGCATACGGCTAGCATGTAGGGGAAGGAGAAAGAAATAAAAGAATGGAGAGGGGGATGAAGGTCGGTCTATACGGCCTCATGTAGGCTACCTTTGCTTGTTAACAAATCGACGCTTGATTGATATATTGGTCCAATAGACTGTAACTCGTGTGAAGTGATTGTATTTTCAGGTAACGCCCCGGTGGGCCACCCCCCCCCCCCCCATAAGTTAGCATGAATCCTCACAGACTAGCCGAATTAGCATAACTTTTACATAATCATATATAAACAACATTTTACACATTCACATCAAAGAAAATGAAAAAATACTAATCTTTATCACAAGATGAAGTTATTAAAGCCTGATTTTGTACATGTTTGGTTGTTTTTTTAATATAAATTAAAGTTTTAATGTCAGTTTTTCCACCTCCAAGCTACATGCTAATTCTGAACGCCAGTCACTCTTAACTTGTATTTAAAGTGCTCTTCTGTTCCACTCACTTGTGTTTTAGATTTTCTGAATTTAAGGAGAAAATACAGGAGACATCACTGTATCCACAAGCGGTGCCTGCCTTTACACTCCAGAGTCCCCTTTCCCTGAGGTAAATTCACACCCTCACATTTTCATCCTCATGTGGTAAGTGATGCTCAGTGGATTACAAGGGTCAACCTCCAGATTCAAGATTCTTCATTGCCATTATGTTCATAAATAACAATTGTGGATGAGACTCTCAGCTTTTTTTAAAATAAGGTACAATCACGGCAATTAACTGCCATTAACACCACCAGGAGCAGGATATAAACACAATTATATACACAAACCTTTAGATAGAAATGTAAACACCTGTGAATAAAAACCGAGCACTAGGATATACAGTGTGCACATCGAAGGCACTGTGAGATGAAATAGATAAATTGGTAAGTCTAGCCTGCCTTCCCCTCAAATAGCCCAGGCAGACCGTATAAATGACTGGCATTCTTTTAGTTTAAAAAAACTACCAACAAATATTTGCTGCATATTTTAAATAGCTGGACAGAGGCCACAGCAACCCGTCAAATCCTGCTCGTGCACAGTGCTTGTGTGTGTGTGTGTTACAAGGAAAAGACTCATTCATTCATTTGCTGAACCGATTAATCCTACTAGGGCCACAGGAGACTAAAGCCTGTTTCAGCCAACACTGGCAAAGATTGGGTACAGCTCACCAGACCATTGCAGGGCCAACACATACACACTTGCACTTGGGGGCGACTTTGAACAGCCAGTTAGCCTAATGTGCATTTCTATGGACTGTGGGAGGAAACCGGAGTTCCCGGAGGAAACCCACACAAGCACAGGGAGAATATGCAAACTCCGCACTCAAACACCCTCGCCAAACCCACAACCTTCTTGCTGTGAGGCGGGTGTGGTACACACTACACCACTGTGCCGCCTCCAAGGACAACAAACCAGTTAATTAACAGAACTGTAATTAAGGTAGAAATGGGGAAGGCCATCGTTTAGAAAGACCACGCTTTCCCTCTGTTTCTCACACACACACACACACACACACACACACACACACAGTGTGTAAACAGTTCTGAACTAAACGACAGCGCAATTGTTACATCCCTCATGGTTTAGGACTTTCTCTTGGACTGAGTGAAGTAAACAAAGCACACAGTCGCAAAGATCACAAAAGAGTTAGCTAACCCAAATATACCAATGAACAGAAATACACCATACACCCCACACACACACGCTTAAAAATAGACCTACCCCTATATCTATTTGCCACACACAGATAAGCACGGGTGGCATTGGCTAAACCATCCAAACAAATTTGACCACAGTGACACCATGTGTATAGAGACCAACACTTATTTACTGGACAAAATCTCTCGTGCCAAATTATGACTGGTCTAAACCATAGGGTCTGAGTTTTACAGTCTCTCAGAGCTGAAATGTTTACAGGGAAATCTTAGTCTTATGTCGGGGTGTATGCATACTTCACAAATCCTAAATAAATGAATAAATAAATAAAAAGTGTATTTTTACAATTTTTTAAAGAATAATACGTGTCTAAGTTCACATATTTGTGAAAGTGTGAACTTTGTGACAAAAGGCCTTTGTTTCTCGACAAATTACACATGCAGAACTTAAAAATAAATAAATAATAATAAAAAAAAAAAACACTTTGGAAACCTGAGTGCATACAGTTTTGAGGTACTAAAACTATAAATCCATGGTCAATGGGAATTTCCTTAATTTTTTTGTATAAATACAGAATCTCTAGTATTGTAATTATTAAAGTTGACTAGAGTAATGAAACGGTATGTAGAAAGTCCGATAAATATGTTACACAATATTCCCAAGATGTATAAATGTACCTACAAAATGGACTACACGACCCTTTAGTTCTATAATACCTGGCCTGGGATTACACTATAGCCCTGTGTGTTACTTCCTGCTGAACCATTAATCAGCGCCAGGTAATTTAACCAGCAGCGGGACACTAACATACAACATACAAGCTAAATTTGAAAACACTACTTGGTATACAGTACCTTTAAGGACGTGTGTGTCGGGTAGGTGTTAATGTCGAAACGGGTGTGCGCGAGAAGCAACACCGTATCTGTGAGAACACACACTCGGTGCGCCAGCCTAGCGGAGCCGCCTACTGTTTTCAGACACTTTGGAGAGGTCGTCACCTTTCACCCATCCTCTTTGACCCCCACACAATGAGCCAGAGCCGGTCCGGAGTTAACAAAACACACGTGAAGAACAAATGCAAATAGTACAGGGTTACAGAAAAGATGACATCGGAGCTAAGACAGTACACATTGAAGCAATTATGTTCTTTTCTTTTTTTTTTTAAGGTTATCTCGGGCTGTCCAGAAAAAAATGACGAAGGATGAGCGTATGCATTGTGTCAAAGCAGCTAGAGTGCTGGATAAGACATCATGTACTTCAAGGCAAACTAAAGTCGAAGTACTCTTCCAGCGGAGAGGACGACACACAGCTATGCAGTAAAAAAAAGTTTTCAGTCAGCTAGACTACACCAAATATTATTATAAAGGATCTCTAGAGATCATGTGGCAACATTCGTGAGCTGTTGACTCAAACATTGTACAAATGGAAATGTATATGGATGTGGAGTTTGTGTGTGTGTGTGTGTGTGTGAGAGATGGCGAGATCTAAACAAATGATCACTGACTGGATCACAAGTTAAACACGAACTCTGTGTCAAACCACTGAACACCTAATCATTGTAAATAGCATGAAATGTGTTTATATGTAAGTTATATGCACTTCAAATGTTTTATTATTCTTATGAAATAAAATGTAGTTTCTTTTTAAAAACATTGTCTGCAGAGAATTTTCCCCATTAATCAGAACGAGTAAAAACAACCAGATCAGACGTTATAAAGTCGACATGAGATCAAGAGACGATTTTATACCGGTACTTTACAAAAACATGACTCCAAATATAAATCAACACTATTTAAATGTTTGAACCCCCTAACTTGGACTAAAATATAGTCTGGAGTCAATGTCAGTAGTATATATTTGCAACAACAACAACAACAACGTTATTTGTAGTAGGCTGAAAGCAACCCCCCCCCTCCCCCCGTTTTAAAAGGTAACATTTTGGAGGATCTACGTGCAGAAATTAAAGTACAGTATCAACAAACAAGTTTTCATTAATCTATAATCATATAAAAGGTGTTGAGTTTTCAGGATCTTGCAATAAGTTGTTCATATGAATATGGGGAACGGGTCTCGTCTCAGAGGCCGCCATCTTGAACTGCCATGCAGCAGCCCAGAACCATACAGGCTTCGAAGGGGCGGGTCAAGGAATCAAATTTCAGATGGTTGCAATCTGGAATCTCTCCACTAGATACTGCTAAATCTTACACACTGCCCCTTTAAGGAGCACTTAAAGTATTTAAGTAATATCTGTATAAAAGTCAGCCTGTTTTAACCATTTATTATATATTAAAAAAAACACATGCACCACAATCATACAAATACAAAGATGTTAAACACTACAAACATTTATCATTGGAGGCAAATAACACCTGCATTTAAATACAATGAAAAGAACATGCATGACTGGTCAAAAGTTTTGGAACACCCTCAAAAACCCCATGGAGCTGGTTTGGGATGAAGTGGACTGAAGTGTGGAGGCAACACAACCAACAAGTGCGACAAGTGCAAGTGGGAAATTTCAGAGTACGTTTAAAAGAAAAAAAAAACAACAATATTAAACTATAAATTTGAATAAAAAGCTCAAAATTACTGGGTTGTTCTAAAACTTTTGACTGGCCAAAACATGTACACATGTAAGTACTAAACATTTTGCTTTAAATATCAGCCACAAATCTAACAGTATCGATTCCAATCAGACTGGACTGGGTCCAAAAAATGTTTCAGTGCAATTCAGAAAAAAAAAAAACCCAAAAAACTTCTACATATAAGCGATTACATTTCTTCCTAAATCAACTCAATCAAACTGCCTTCACAGCTGGTGAAGGTTTTTCCACTTCCTATTAATTCCATATGACATCCTTTAACTTACAGGTCCTGTTACCGGGGTAACAGCAAAGCAATGTTAAGGAGCAGAGGCTCTTTACCCATTAAGACCCTTGTGATTAGTCGAGCACGGCCACTTCTGTCCTTCAGTCAACGAAAACACAGACACGTGCAGTTCAATCCTTATCAAACATAATTTTCTTTTCAGTTTATGCACTGATGTGATGTCAGTGTCAGGATCCTTTTGCTCAGCAGTGTGTTGTGTTGCTTCAGATACTCAATCAGATCTGCTTGTTTCTCTACCACCTCTTCGAGACAGGAGCCATCTCTATTTTACACAACACACAGCAACATTTCACCGCATTAAACTTTAATGCAAAAAAAAAAAAAAAAAAAGAAAAAAGCATGACTAGAGGCAGTCACTAACTCTGGTATGCGTGTAATGGAAATGCGGTGTTTCTGTAAGGAAACAGAGTTTATATGATCTGTTTACAAAGCCTTCAGCATGACCAGAGGGTGTGTTCGGGTGTGTGTTTGTTGATGTGTGCTGGGCTCCACCTATGGAGATGCTAATGAGAGATATAGTGGGGGAGGAGATAAAAGTTCTAACCCTTATTCTAAAGCACATTTGGATACAGCCACCCACAAATAAATAAATAATCTCCAGCGGAAGCTTAAATGTTACACAAAATTGCATTTGCTTGAAAGGAATGCAACAAATAATTGTCGACCTGTGATCGTTCCTTTCGCTTATTTATCTGTGATGTTCATGGTGTACGTCTAACTGTCTTAAAAGTGTAAAACAAGGGGTGGGGTCTCTGCCATTACAGTTATTTTACACCCCAAATATGATTGACCCCAGGCTGAAAGTAACTTCAGGAACTCAGTGTTTAAAGTCCTGATGTACAGCATTGTGCAATAGCCATAACCACCCTATTGTTTTTATTTTTAAGTATAAACTGTCCTATAGATTTTTTTATTTTCTGGCAAAAAATGTATTTCTACAGAAAAAAACGTTTGTACCTCAATAAAGAAAGTGGTGGATTACGTAACCGTGGGTTGACACTGGGGCACGATGTCTGTGATCTCCGTGATTCAAAAAAAGCATGGAGCGCCACGATTTATCATGATTTATGACTGGGGTAGAAAAAGGAGGCAGGGTGCAAAGGGATAAAACTTGAAGGAATCGTGTTGCCAAGTTCATCAAGATCCCCTACGACAGCGCATCAAGGTCTGTTAAGCTCTAGTGTGCGCTACCGTGCATCCCACGTTCTAACACGACTGGCATCAAATCATAAAGCATCATGATAATTGTGGCAAAATTTTTGATGTGATCATCACGATTCCACGAAGTTCCCTCAAGATCATCATCATTCGACCCCCATACTGATCACGATTCTCGCAAAATCGTGGACATCATGCCCCAGTGTAAACCCAGGGTAAGATCCAAAAGCATAACGAAGGCTTTTAAAGGCATGCAAAAAAGAAGCAAGTGTGATGGTCAGAATCTCTAGGAGAACCGTGGCTGGTTCTGTGAAATGTTTAGTAAAAATTACAGATTTTACCTTATAAAACTGAACAAACTCCATCTGAGACTGATATATTTTTTTTAAAGCAAAGAGTCATTACACCAAATAATGATGTTTTATTTATTACTGCTTACTGTGATTTATAGAAATTAAAGTAGAAACATTTCATTTTATTAGCGATATGAATATACACTGCCCCGTCACTCATGGAGTACATTTATTCTTGATCACAGCATGGAAGCGCCACAGCATTGTTGCTCCAGTTGGTCAGGTCGAGGCTCAGCAACATTAATGTGGCAATAAAATGAAGTCAGTTGATGAGCTGAATGTACTGAATGAGCAGGTTATCACATCAATGGATTTTTCCCCCTGATGGCACGGATATAAAAAATGGGGTCTCAATTAATGAAATAGTGGGAACATGAGGAATCATTTTCACATATGTTTTGGCACCCCAGAGTCCTGATCTTAACCCCATTGAAAGTTTTCGGGATGTGCTGGAGAAGACTTTCTGGAGTAGTTCAGTTTTTACATCAGTTCAAGACGTCAGTGAGAAATGAACCCGACACTGGATGGAAATAAATGTCATGTTGATTAGGTTGGTTGAAACAATGCTATGGAGAATGCACGCTGAGATCAAGGCTAATGGCTCTCCAAGACAATATTAGTGTGCAACTTTTTTTTTAGCCAGGCAGTGTATAAAGCATTGTTGCTGATCTGCATTACTTGAGAGAGACATGAGAGAGAGAGTGTGCATGAGTGAGAGAGAGAGAGAGCTGCTTTTATTACCTGAACCCCATCTCTGCATGTGTATCACTGCCAGGGCCCGAGAGGGTGTGAGATTTCTCGTCTTCCATCACATCCGGACACGGACTTTGACGGTTAAACCTTGACACTTGCACTGCAAGACACAAACATGTCATCAGGTACCCTTACGTTTCCGCATCTCTCGTTAGGTAACTGAAGAAAAGCCTGAATGTCCAACATGACGAGTCCAACTTAGAATAAAAAAATTAAGCAGGCGATCATTTGGGAATGGAATTCAAGTTGATTATCTGCAAAATTTGACATTATGAAGGAATCCATTTAATTACAAACACACTGAAATGGACAGGGGAATTGGTGGTGGGTGTGGTGGTGGGGTGTCCTACCACCATAAATCTATATACGGTCCATACTCTTACAGAGACATAATAAAGTGACACTGTAAACCTCAGCATCTGATGAGCATTAATTATCCACAATTCACACACTCGCAGTAAACCTCATCACCTGGAGGAAATGGCCTGGAATGGCCCATCCACTACAATGACCAGACATCACCTTCAACAGACTTGATACTCTCTCTCGCACCCTCACACACCACGCACGTGATCTTCATTTGTCTAAACATCTTTAAATACCTTTACATTCCCCCTCGTGGCACCATTTCCGTTTCAGCCGTGAGCACAACTGTGTCAGTGTAACGTGGAGAGGTTTATTAAGGGCAATTAGACACTTCTGTCACCACACATCCAGAAGCGCTGAGGAATGCTCTGTTAAGAAAACAAGACCGGCTGGAGGGGCACTCACGGGATGTGTCACATTCCTCATATCGCCGTTAAAGAGTAGTGCTAGTTTCCCCAATCACTAGAAAAGTCTAATTCCTAAAAAAATAATACAAAATAAACAGATTCTTACCATCAAATACTTTATTCCATATTTTGTTGCTTTTCGTGTCTAGAATGAATCTGAAATTGTGCTAGCAGTATAGCATGCTAATCTCATAGAGCTCACTGATGCTACTAGCAAGCTAGCAACATAGTAAAGTGACCATCTACTTTGAAAATATTTTAAATGAATGACAATTATAGAATGCGGATTTCGTATGATGTAGAGAATTATTCGGTCTTGGAGGGTGTTAGCCGCTGCGACCAAACCGAATAACGCATTTGCCTCATTCAAGGACTGGTGAAGGGTGTTAAGGGTACTCGGACACTCGCCTGCTCTGCCTAACTTGAAGACGTTGCTGAACTTCTAATGATCTGATTAGATCTTGGCGTAAGACTTATTGGAAAGTTCATGTAAATATAAGGGTAATAACTCACTAGGACCGAGCGCGCATTTGTAGACAGACAAACACACACAATTTCCTATGGAACGAAAATCAGCGCGTCACAGTACCTTCCGCGTAGCTCACACGAAAGGTAGTAATGGTGTATTATCCACCCTGAAATCTCTAAATAATACTTGAATCAAAATGAATAACAGTGTGCCATGAGCATGGACTCTTTAATCCTAAACATTCAGCAAGATGCAGTCCTTACCTCACGTTTTCCTGTGCCACATTTCTACCTGTTCAATCTGAAACACAACAGGGTTGCATGTGCCCTCTGCATTAGGGTCAGACAATACAAGTCCAACTCCCCTCCCTTGATCCCTTTGAAGGGCCCTAAAGCGGCTTTGAAGTGCAGAGGCGGCATACGACCCATGCAGAATGCTGCATTCATGTTCAAATGAAGAGGCAGAGAAAAAGAGAAAGAGAGAGATGTGAGATCAAAGCCCCCGGAGCATGACTTTGGCCTAACTGCACCTTCCTTTAGGAAGAGATGGATAGCAGGAGATAAACGGATGCAGAGAGATGGGCAGAAGGATAGGGAATGTTCGTTAGCACAATAATCACGGAGATGTGGCACTTTGTTTCTGGGATCAGATTGCGCCCATGTTGTTAGAACACGATTTGATTTCACTCGGATAACAACATGGAGCAAGGAAAAGCGCAAACGCCTTAATCTGCTAACACTAACACACACACCTGGATAATCCATCAGTAGCTTTCATTTAACAGGGTGTGTCTCAATGCATGGTCGATCTCTAGTTCACTAATCATCCAAGGAATCCAAGTGCTGATACGAGTGCGTGTGCGCGAGAGAGTGTCAATAGTAAGACAATGCTACCGTTTATTAGGGTGGGGTAGCTTCAGGCCGCCTGGTGGTGTTTGGGGGAGGGGGATGGTGGCGCTGACAATCTTAAATGCCACTCCGTTCATTTGTACCTCTTCTCTCATGCAAGCTTTCTGACCCTGCACAAGATGTTCAGACTGAAGAGAAGGGGAAGATGGGAATGAAATAGAGAAAGAGAGAGAGAGAGAGACCTCACTGATTGTAATACAGCCTGGTGTGTGATCCTGAAGGGGATAAAAACAGTAGCTGGGGTATTGTAATGCAAGGCGTTTGCAGCGGGGGTGTGAGTGTGTGTATGTTTTATAATGTATATACAAAGAAGACCTTTAATCTTTTCCTTTGACTCACACCAAGATTTAGAGTCAATAAAAATGTTTTCTTCGAAAGTGTATAGACCGTAAATGTGAACGTACCTGTATACATCAGAAGGCATATAATGGATGCAAGTAGTTCCAGAGAGATGACAACGAGCAGCAGATACACAGAGAGATTTTTCACTTTGTTATTCAATATGGAAGAGGGAGCGATTAATATCAGCACTGCAGAGTTACCTGTAAATGAAGAAAAGTGCATGTTTTACACTTCCACCAAGTGCAAAGAAATAATAACAACAACATGACGACTATAACTATGGCAGCGACACAGATTTGAATCTAATATTAGGTACTCGCCTCACTATGGTTTGGTTCGTCATCAATATCAAACACATTTGGAACCATAATTCAAAGAATAGCTATGCACTAAAAAAATAAATAAACAGTTTGGATAAAGAGCAATGGAGAGAGCTAACAGAGACGTTTGTGGTTTTTGGCGCCCTCTGCTGCACGTGAAGGAAATTGCACCAGCAATGAATACAGGTTGTAATTCTCTTTCCTTTCAAAGCAAGTTTAGCATGGTCGTTGATGTGATTATGTCTGCCCATGTGAGCATTTTGGCCCAGTTCCACGCCAGGTAAATGAAAAGGGTTGCATCAGGAATGGCACCGGTGCAAAATTGGGCCAAATCAAACATCCAGCTTCAATCTTTTAAGAATGATTCGCTTTGGCGACCCCTAACAGGAACAGCTCAAAAAAGTAGATGAGGACTATATGCCTGGGAAACATATAAATATATATTTTGTATAAATGGGAACACTGTTGTATTCAATATCTTGATGAATTTACACCTAGAGGCAATTTATCAAATCAAATCAATCCACCTACAGGAATTTTTGAGAGGAAAGCTACATATAACCAGAGCTCAGGCTTGAGCCTCAAACCCTGAAGCTATGATGTGATGTGATTATTTCACACACTTCACCATTGTACCACACTATACCTTCATGTAAATAATATCCTGTGTGCTCACTGTGGCCATCTCTGTATGTATTTTGCAGTATGTCCCTGTGCTTGCATGGGCTTCCTCTGGGTACTCTGGTTTTCTCCAGCAATCCAATGAGATGCAAATTAGGGTCGACATGAGAATGAACAGTTGTGTGTCTGTGCTAGCTACACTATGACTGTAGCATGATTCATGTTCTCAAGCACAGAGAGGAAGATGTGTGAGTGTGTGTATACCTGTAGAGTGTATGAGTAACGGTAGGTGCTTGAACTTGGCAGTTTTCCGGTAAAACTCCAGGTACCCTCTCTGCCTCACTGAGCTGTGGTGATACTGTACACATCTCTCAAAGAGAAAGACCAGTAGCCACAGGCCCACCTTCAAGAGTATCATCAAGGTCTTGGAGTCCACCCCGTTCAACGCTGCTTTGCACTCCGCAGAATGAGTATCGGTTAGCCAACACACTGCGGCTAGGGCCGCGCATATGCTCACGTATGCCACCTAAGGGCCGAATGTAGTGGGGAAAAACAATAATAAAACATGCAAATATGGTTCACTGCAGTTACAGATCTGTTCGAAATCTTCTTTCATTCACAGTTTGAGTATTTGGTTTGTATTTGCACTACTGAGTAAGCCCCATTTACACCAACCACTGCGTGTAGTTGTGGCTCTGTGGGCATGTGTTTGTCTCCAGAAAAATACCACGCACAAAAATGTCCAGCTTGGACACTCCAACAAATTTGTAACAGATTAAAAAGTTAAACATATAACATAATAAAAGCTCTGTGTTGAGCTCTGTCGGGGTATGGGGTGGTATCGCCCTCTCCGAGTGTTCAATCGTGTAAGTCAAGCAGACACTGTGACATAACATATAAATGCATATCAGCATGTATACACAAAGCTAATAAACATTAATTATATTTATAGATATATATTATTAAAGTAACAGTGTGTAAGATTTAACATTATATAGCAGCATCTTGTGATGGGATTCTGGATTGCAACCAAAAGAATTTTAATCGTTGACCTACATCCTTCGAAGCCTGTATAGTTCTGGGCTACTGCAGAAACAAAGTGATCCAAGATGGGCGGGACCCGCTCCCTATGTAGAGATAAACAGCTTATTCTAAAGTTCTAAAAACTCAACTTTAAAAAAAATGACTATAGAAGATTCATGAAAACATATTTATTGATAATGTAATTAATTTTTGCTAATTGGTCCTTTAAAATGTTACACACTGTACCTTTAATGATAATTATAATCTTAATAGTTTGCCAGCAGAACAGAATGGCCCACTAATGTTAGCATTATCAGCGATCAGTGAAGTCTGTGTTCAAACACTAAGCAAATGAACCTCATTGAGGTTGTGAGGAGAGAGAGATGCTGGCGTCAATGAACTCGCTTCGCTCCTACTGTGCGTTCTAACAACAAGTGATGTAATACTTCTGTCGAATTGGAATAAAATCTTTTGATGCACTTTTCTCCCTTTTTGGCTTTTCAGATGGCCATACTAGACCTTTACTTGTAGAAAAAAAAAAACACATTTAAGTTCAGAAAAGACTGCATGAAAATATAACGAGTTCACTAGGACCCAATCCATACACATGTCAGAATGGGACAAATTACTCATCACCTGCTTAATGTGCATGATTGTAGCGTACTTCACACTGACTTCATACTCACATGCAACACAGTCAGTGCAATGGCTCCCCATGAAGTGGGCAGTGTGCTAAACTCTTTTTTGATGTCTGAGTCCAAAGCATTCTGGGATATGAGCGGTCCATCAAGCAAAGCATCATCCTCTATGCTTTGAGTGAAATCAGTGTTCCTTTTACTCTGTGAACACACACACACACACAGGAAATTGTCTACACATTACAGACTGAATGAGAGGGCAGTTAAAGCCTATTCTTTATTATCTAGCATCTTTGAACTCCGAGAAGAACTTAAGGACAAAATGTATTAGAGCACAATGACAGTGTGTATTAGAGCACAATGACAGTGAGATCTCTTCATGTAGAATATTTAAGCGGCTAAAAATGACCTGAGCTTTTTCTGAACTTTCTTTTAGATGTGCGAATGAGTCGTCCTTCGAAAGGGGGGGTGGGGGGTTAAGAGCCAGAAATATTACTCTATACGATTTAAATATTACTATATAAATATAAAAATAAATAGATGAGACATAGGTGGTGGGGTAAGTAAGGCAACCACAATAGTGTTGTGCACAACACTCTAAACACTGATCCGAAAGAATCGGTTCTCTTGAACGAGTAGAACAAAGAATTGATTCAGTGAAGAAAATGTTTATATATACACACATATACATATATACTTATGACTAATATTTTAATGATTTTTCATTTACATACAAACTATTACTGCTTCCTTTTCAGTTGGACAAGTTTTTTTAACCATTATGTAAAAAAAAAACATCTACAGCTGTACTGGAATTTCAAATTAAAAAATACATTTTAAATAATCAAAACAGGTAGTATAAGCACATATCAAACACGTGTAAAATTTCATTAAGAAACAAAATAAACTGAACAAAGCAAAATTACCTTTACATTATATTTTATAGGGAGATAATAGCCGAAAACAACAAACAATCAACTATCACGGGAAAGCTCGTGTGACTGCAACACCGAGGCGTAAATAAAAACGCTTAAATTAAATTTTTTTATACACACCGTTTTGGCCAACTGTCGGTTTGAGTCCATATTTGCTTTAACAGTTACTTACAAAAATCAAACATACAAGATAAAGCAAAGTAAAATCGTCCTTAGAGGCCAATATTTACAACAAAAATTAGGACTCTATATATGTAGTTCACATTTTATTTCCGGGTTTTGACACGTCAAAATAAAAGTCTTCTTTTTGCGCATAAAAAATCCTTCTATAAAATATATATTGCTCCAGGTATTATTATTATTATTATTATTATTATTATTATTATTATTATTATTATTATTATTATTATTATTATTATAGGAAGGGACACTTCAGTCAGGAATGAACAATCGTTCGAAAATTGACCGCTCGTGAATGTTTTTATGTTCTTGAATCTTATTCTGGCGGTCACCGCATGGCGTCGCTGTTGCACAGCAGAGACATTTCTCAGAAGTAATTTATACTCCAGCAATACTCAGCAGCAATGGCGGCCTCCTGTACGTGGAAACCATGTGAAGATTCCGGTGAAGAAAGAGCTGTTATTGGTAAATTTAACCACACCAACCATGTACATTTCTTGTTAGCCACCTAGGATGGGGGGATAAATATAGAATCAAATTATGAAGGGATCCTTCTTTCGTCATACCCACGTGGGTTGGCTGCGTGTGGCACTGCACACTACAGTGCGGTGTTTTGGTGTTTCCGGGCTGATTAGATGTGTTATTTATATTGTTTAGGGTTTAAAAAGATCATCAGTTTTGAGAGAGTAAAGTATCATTGCTCATGTTTGATCGTTTTTTACTGCACGATTTTTGTTGTGGTTAGTAAATGGTGTTTAGATTTACATTTGTGACATTTTCTGAGTAATAACACTGACAGCTGAGGCTTAGGGGCCTCGTTCAGGGGCCCAACAGTGGCAGATTTAGTGGTAGTGAGGATTGAAGCCCTGATATTCTGATCAGTAACCCAGAGTTTTAATTACTGGCCCAGAACTGCCATTATTTTGGTGGGTGGTGTTGGATTTTTGTTATTTCTGTAAGAAGTTACTGGTTATGTTTCATGCTGAAGGCAGAGAGGGAGCTGTGTTTAATGGGCTAAATAAATAAATACAATCCTACAGCGAAGCGATACCAATCCGTTGGTGGCAGTTAAAAATAAAAGAACATCATACAATATTAATAAACGCCAACACTGGACTGTTGTAATCACAGCGTAGTGGAGCTGAGATGGGGTGGAGACTCAGGGTGCTCCATATGGATGTTGGTCAGCATGGAGCATTTGAAGCTATTGGAGCATATGATGAGAAGCGCACTGGGCAGATAAGTGCTGAGGTACTCCTGCATCACTTCCTTTACATAGAAATAAAACGTACGCTGAAATTCAACTTCCCTTCATCATAAGTGAGGATGAAATGATGTCACTTTGGATGTTAACCCAGTATACAATGCTATCACTGTGTAAAATGGAAAGGAACTCCATCACACGCAGACAAAGGCTATGCCTAAGGCTAAGAAAATTTCAATCAAGACATGCACGGACCTGGTCACAATGGAAATTGTGCAGTTTTCATGTTCATTTTACATCAGTGTCAGGTTGTCACTGCGCCTGGCATTCATTCATCCGTACAGCTTGATCCTACCAGGGTCACGGGGAGGCTGGAGCCTATCTCCGCCGACTCTTGGCAAAGGCCGGGAACACCCTGAACAGCTTTCCAGTTTATTGCAGGGCCAACACACACACAACCATTCATGCTCACACTTAGGGGCAGTTTAGAACAGTTAGCCTAATATGCATGGTCTAGGACTGTGAAAAGAAACTGGAGTACCTGGAGGAAATCCGGAGAGCATGCAAAGAGCACACAGAAGCACTCTTGCTGAGCCTGGGACTCGAACCCAGGATCTTTTTGCTGAAAGGCAGACGTGCTAATCACCACACACTGTTCTTTGTCTTTGCAGTGAAATTTTCCAACGGACAAGTAAGAAATGCCGATCAGCTGAACTTTCGTCTATTCAGACACTCCGACGAGGTAAATCCGAGGAAGAAAAGCAGGCGCATGGTGGTAAGGACGCTTCAGATAAATATTCACTCGGTACTTTATTGAAACCGGAGTGATGTGGATGTGAGTACTGGTGGGTTTTGGGTTAGCATGAACAGGTAAGCTTCTGTGTGTTCCAGGTTGCAGAATCAGACCGGCTGTCGTACGTCGGGAGAAACTTTGGCCCAGGCTCATTACAGTGCAACAACATGTGCAAGTATGTTTACTTTTGTTCGGTGGTAGTTTTAATTCTGATTGCACATGATTTGACTGCACCACTCATAACATTTTTAATCCGCGGTCCTTCATTTTACATATTTTTATTACCATTCCCCCTTTTTCTACCCTACTTTTAGTCGTATCCAATTCCCACCCAGCAAGTATTGCCTTCCCCATCACACGACCACCACCAACCAGGGTGGGGTGTAAGCATGCACATACCCCCTCTGTGACATGCGATGCTGCCACCTGCCACTTTTCGAACTGCTGCGCATGCGTATTTGTGGGTGGTCCAACACACTCTGAGGGAAAGCGCTATCCGCCCCCTCGTAAGAATGAGCTCACAGACGCCCGTGATTGGCTGGTGATCGCTGTGAGTGACGGGGAAGTGAGCGTATGCCATCCCTCCCTCCCGTGAGAGTTCGGCCAATTAGCTCCCAGGGGCTCCCGGTCACAGGCGGCTGTGGCATAAACCCGGATTCAAACTTGCGATCTTCAGGTTGATTTATTTTGATTTATCCTTACAGTAGAATATGAGTAAAGACAAATTAACAATATAATCACCAGTCAGTCCAGGTCGGCTGTGTTTCTCCTCTTTCTCGTCTGCACCCAGATGCAAGAGGACCTTTTTTTAATAGTATTCTATGTTCTGTTAAAAAACTTTTGTTAAAATAATGATCTGTGTACAAAATCCTGAACACACCCGTGCACGGATTACCGGCAAACTTGGTGGGGACGCTCAATTTGATTTTAGAAGGTGAAGGTCAGTGCAAGGTCAGAACATTTTGGAGATGCTGATAAACATGGCATCTCCAGGGAACACTAATAGGAAACCATATATGGATTTTGCAAGGAGATGATAACCTTTGACCTTGAGTGACCTAGAAAGGTCGAGCTGCAGCCATCTCGTAAAAACCTTCGAACATTTTTTTTTTATAATTTGGTCACATTTACATTCTATAAAGCATGTTGTAAGATGAGCACATGGCTATTTAAAACCAGTACCCATATATGGCCTATTTGCTACATTATCCACACTGTATACCAAAGGTACCTTACACCAGTGGTTCCCAACCTTCTTCTTGAGTGACCCCTATTTTTGGACTTGAACATGCTGTAATAAAGTACCTCTGATACTTCAGTTATTTCGTGGGTGTCTTGGACAAAAAAACCATGCAGATGAAGGTGCATCAAGCTCAGCTTTTCAACCTACAGCCCGTCATACCAGGTATGTATATTTAGTAGTATATTTTTCCTACTGTATGTGTGTGTGCATATTTATTTATTTGTTTGTTTGTTTTTGTGTGTGTGTATGTATGTATGTATGTATGTATATATATATATATATATATATATATATATATATATATAGTATGTGCGGAAAAATAACAGTACTACAGTTTCATCCCAACAAGCCTGTTTCGTGGTAGCCCACTCATCAGGGGATTTATGATATAAATACCCTGATGAGTGGGCAACCACGAAACAGGCTTGTCGGGATGAAATTGTAGCATTATTATTTTTCCCACATACAATATATTTAGCTCTTCTTCGACGCATCGAGCACTGTTCTACGGAAAATCGACTCAAGATCTTTGCTCCGAGAGTTTTATTGCCGGTTGTGATGTTCCACTGTTACCTGTATATTACAGTGAAACTTGAAACACTCCAGACTTTCTGTAAAAGAAAAAAATCTAAACCTAAAATCTCCATTTAATTAATTTTTAAAGGACATACTATACACGTATCCATGGAGTCGACTACAAATCTTTGTTTTTTGTTCTTTTTGAAGTATATATAAGTACATATAAGATCCTATTTTATCTTTAAGCCATACTGTACCTTAAGGTTAAGCTGGATATTTATTTTCAAATAGATTTTGGTGAAAAAGAGGCATAAAGATATTTATATTTTCTTGATCGTTTTAGGAGAAACATCCGGAAATGTTGAGGAAAGTGAGAGTAAAACGTACAGAGAGAAGGTAAGGGAGGTTGTGTTTACTTCTGTTAACATACATGCTTGTATACCAGTATGTCAGGGGTGTCACACTCATTTTTACTGAGGGCCACATCACTAAATTTCCAGGTCAGTGATGGCTAAAATGATTAGTTTAGTTTGGAGGTTTAGTTTATGATTTGTCCTCTGTAATTTTATTTACTTTTCTTTTCTGACAAGTCCTGACCGAAACTTGCTAGTTTGCAAACTTTTTTGAGCCCTGAGTGAAAGTTGAAATAGATTTGCCGCCTCCTAATGGAGGGACGATGAATTACATTTCATGGTAATGGTTGATGTGGAAAATATATGATAATCATATACTTTAAGTTGCCACATAAAATGAGTTTTGTATACATACTTTTGATCTCAGATGTATATATTTATGGGAAACACCAACCCAACCCCACCCCCCCACCCCCCCTTCCCCAAACAAAAAAGGAAAAAAAGAGCAACGACAACAAAAAGAAAAAAGAATAAACAAATGTGTTTGCAGCTGGACGCTCTCATCGAAGCATTCGGGACGACAAAGCAGAAGCGCGCTCTGAGTTCTAGACGGATGAACGAGGTTGGCAGTGACACCCTGCAGAAGGCCGTGGCTCATGCTGCCAGCGACATCATCGACCAGAAAGGAATGAAAGGTACAGACGCACGCAGGTGTTAGTGGTGTCACATCACCTCAGTGAGTAATAACTTTTACAAAAAAAAAAGTCTGGAACGTCAAAGGTTGTAGTTCAGACGTGGATGCAAATCTTAGGTTTATGTTTAATTAAAACAGGTGTTTTACATAATCAAAACTTTACAATTTTCTTGCTGTCAGTAAGGATGGACTGTTATACATATCAATGGTATGAGAAAGCTGACCAATTAAAATCGGGTGCTCAGATGAGCCATGTAATAATTTACTGTAGTATATAATACACTGGAACAACGCAATCTGATTGGTTTGCTATTTGTGGATGATTACCGATTAGGCACCAAAGGTGAGCTGGATGTCCCGGAATGTTGCTGTTTTTTTGTATACAATCTTTAAATTCATAACGAATGTAGGTGAGCTTGACGCAAGGTGTCTCTTTAAGAGTCCATAAGGGTTTTAGTATATGCAACATGAAAACAATGGAAAATAAACTAAAACAAGAGTTTATCTTTACATATTTTACCTTGTGACACAAAGGCACATCAGGTAAGTTCTGCGCTTCGAGCCGGCGAATAGCTCAGTGCAGCTACTGGCATCTTTCTGATTTCTTCAGCGTCAAAAGTAGACTGTTCCACAAAGATGTTTTAGTATATACAGTGGGGAAACAAGAAAAATCAACTAACACAAGATTGTTATGGTTTGTTTTTTGATTTCAAAGAAGGAAATAATAACACTGTGAGTGTCCACCATGCTGATTCAAGCATTATCCACTATGAGTAATGTTAATTCAAATCAAATTCAAATTTATTTGTCACATACAAATTATACACAGTACAATATGTAGTGAAATGCTTAGTACGACTGTCCAAATTGTAAGGAATAAACAAGGAGAAAAACAAAAGAGCAAAGGTCAGATAAATATGAAATCTATATAAAAGCAAAAGGATAGAAATAAGAAAAATATAGAATAAAATAAAATATTATAAAATACACATCTGAGAGAAAAAAAATATCGGATACAAATATATATATATATATGTACATATGTATGTATGTATATATATAAATATATAGAATGCAAATGTAAATAGAATGTGATTATTTTATTGCAGTGCGACTAGATAGCAAACCAATCGGATCGCACCGTACCTGTGTAGTATATACTAATAGGCGTTATCCTATATGTTTGAATCAATTGAAAATGTAAAAATAAACCAGTAAATCAGTGACTATTTAGTGATATCCACCTCACTTTCAGTGTGTAATTGTCATTAGGTGTCTACCACATGGGAATGGTGCGATCTGTTTAGAGTGGATAATACTTCAATCAAAATGACAGACACTCACAGTTTGTTTTGGGTGCTTGAGGAAGCAGCGTCGTCATTGTCATGCTTCAAAATGAAAAACATAAAAATCTCAATTTAGTTTGTTTCTTAGCGCTTATTTACTCCGCTCAAAGTGCAGCGATCACCTGACCAGTCTCTGTCATGGTTAAAATAGGTAAATACTGTAAAATATAATTTTCATTATGTTTCTGTTGAGTGCTACCAATGAATAGAGTTTAAAGAGCTCGTCTGTATCCGTCATGACTAAAAAAAAAAAAGAAGAATTATTTTAGTATACTTTTTTGTGCTTGGATGTCTGTGTAGTGTATATACTACAACGGTTCTCGGGATAATTACCAATTTTTTACCTCCGGCTCAGTGGATGTCGCTAAAATAATTATTCCCTTCGACTTCCTGTTTCGGGGGAAAGTTCAGGGACATCCACCTCGCCTTCTGGTGCATTACTGTAAATTATCTCGAGATAGCCAACCAATCAGATCGTGTCATTCTCTCTCTTTCTCTTTCAGCATTACAACAGAACGTGGCAGATGTACAGGCTCTGACCGAATCTGCTCTTTTCCTCCCGCCTTGTAACAGAAATGCAGATAAACGTGAGGACGTTTACCCCATCAATGGCTGTATCCTTTTAAAAATAAAGAAATCACAGCTCCAGTATGCGCCAATGTACTGTACTATGCTTCACTAAACTTGTAACCAAACTTTTAACATGCTTGTATTATATGAGACTTCTGTTCACTTATAAATTCTACTAATACTGTACTTTATAAAGTTATTATAACTTTATACAACATTACATCAGTAACAGGTGCCCAATTGAAAATTTTGATCTTACTGTGAAAATTGTTTTCTTTGCTACACATGAGGCTTAAAATGCTAAAAGTAATAGGAAAACTGCTTAGTAGTAATACTCAGTATTGGTATAGAATAGTACTGAAGTATGCTAGTTAGGAAACAGTGCTAACAGGTTTAGCAAAGAGATTTTTGTGCTGAGCTACAGTACGTTTTTGCTCCAGTTTAGGAATCTCTATAATGCCGTATAAATTGCAAGTTCCTGAATTTCACACCAGTGCTTTCACAAGCCGAGTTTAACTCGCTCAGTCAACTTGGTGAGAAAATGGACAAGCTTTCTTCCGAAGACCAGATGACAAAAGATGGCTTCTTGTAAGACACTGTCAGGAACTTGTAGTCTAAAATGCTGGTCAACTGTTGTAAAGGATATGTCTCTAATTGCATCACATTGTAATTATAATGTTATAACAACAAAGAGCCCGTAATGGTTCGTTTGGTTTAGTTGTACTTTGTTGTTGTACATTTAACCCTTATCTATCTATCTATCTATCTATTTATCTATGCATTCATTCATTCATTCATTCTTCTTCTTTTTTTTCGGTTTTGTAGTCCTGAGACCGTGAAGAAGATTCTGAAATGTCTTCCAGAAGAGGGTGAAGCTCGAGACAGACAAGTGCGCTGTGCCTGGTACCTGGCTTTCCTTATCAGACTTGCACAAGTGAAAAAACTGGAACGCAAATGTGAGTATTGACCCTACTTTATCAGTTGACTGGTCTTGTCCTTATTTGCCTTGTACAAAACCGAATTCTGGAAAAGTTGGGACGTCCTTTAAATTTGAATAAAATTAAAACTAAAAGACTTTCAAATCACATGAGCCAATAGTTTACTCACAACACAACATAGATAACATTAATGTTTAAATGGAGAAATTTTATAGTTTGATGCACAAAATGAGCTCATTTCAAATTTAATGCCTGCTGCAGGTCTCAAAATAGTTGGGTCATGTTTACTATGGTGTTCTATTCAAAACAGTTTGAAGAAGTCTTGGCATTAAGGTTATGAGTTTCTGGAGTTTTGGGGTTGGATTTTGGTCCCATTCTGGTGTGATACAGCTGCTGAAGAGTTCATGGTCGTCTTTGATGTATTTTTTGTTTAATGATTCTCCAAATGTTCTTTATAGGTAAAAGATCTGGACTCAGCACTCGGACTGTTTTCTAACGAAGCCATGCTGTTGAAATAGCTGCAGGATGTGGTTTTGAATTGTCCTGCTAAAATAGACAAGGCCTTCCCTGAAATAGACATCATCTGGAAGGGAGCATATGTTGCTCTAAAACCTTTATATACCTTTCAGCATTCATAGTTCCTTGCAAAACATGCAAGATGTCCATAGCATATGCCCTTATGCACCCCCATACCTTTATTTATATCTATGATTGCCAACAAGAATGTCAGGTTTGGACTTGTCTGGCCATAGAACACTGTCCTACTTTGAAACAGTTCATTTTAGAGTCCTGGTGCACAGGACACGACAGCGCTTCTGGACCATGTTCAAATATGGCTTCCTTTTAGCATGATAGAGCTTTAGCGTCTGCAGATGGCACGTCGAATAGTGTTTACCGATAGTGGTTTCTGGAAGTATTCCTGGCCCCACAATCTTTTTTACGCACTCTTTCACAGATTGGAGAGCCTGTGCCCATCTTTGCTCCTGAGAAATTTTGCCTCTCTAAGACATCCCTTTTATAGCTTATCATGTTACAGACCTGATATCAAAAATCGGTAAAATAAAAAACAAAACATCGAACTGCTGAACATAAAGAAACACAGATTGAACGATGAGCTACCCAGTATTTCAAAGAGGTTTTGGTTAATGGGTTTTTTGTGTTTCCGTTTCTGGAAGTTGGTGAGGATGAATGTCCAAACGTCGTCTTCCGGAAAGTGCAGAAGAACTTCACAGTGGAGAGTTTTGATAAAGGAAGGTTTGTGCAAGTTATTCTTTATAAATTTTTGTTAGGCTCAGCATTTCAAAGGGATTTTTCAGTTGGTCCCTTTTGATACCGCTTTCAAACCAACAGGGAATGAGTTCTTAACCATTCACACTTCTATAAACCTTGGTATGCTATTGTAAGCACAGATGCTTTATCAACCTAGAGGGTTGCACAATGCATATAAACAATACCAGCAACATTGTGGATCACACTGAGAGAGATTTTTTTGTGTAATTATTGTTTTGTGTGTATATTGTGTGTATATTGTTACAAATAAGTATACTTTTTTGTAGTGTGAGGTTTAAATGTTATTTTCAAATGCTATTAACAAATATACTATTTTATATTTAGTAAAAATTCTTACAATGTATTGTAATTTAGAGTATTATATTCATTGTTCTAAATAATTATAAATTATACATTTTTTTTATCTCTTTGTGTGTGTGTATAGAATGTATATCGTGTATATTTCTGTTTAGAGTATATACTTTACATGGAAACAGAACCGCCGTCTTAAGATAATAGGAAATTATTGAATGAGGTGAAGTATAATAATAAGAATCATTCGGTTATGGGGTTGTCATTTGGCCTCAGTGGATAACACCCATGTAGTACTACACAACATGTAGTACATACTAAAACAATTATTCGCCTCAGGTTTGGTGGATATCAGGTACTATTCCGTGTCTAATTGGTATACGTTGTTAAACTCATTGCCTGTATAATACTTTTTTCTCAATTTCTCTTGCTTTCTTCCTCCCAGACTGAAGAGTACAGTGACCACATCTACAGTCATTAAGATCGCGTCCCACTGTCTTGCTTTGCTGCTTCATATCGGAGACCAGCAAGTAGACCTCACCCTCTTGCACAGAGACCTGTCTATCAGCGAAACCAAGTCAGTCTTTCACCTCACTAAGAATATTTTATTTTATTGTGATGTTCAATGTGTATGTATTTTATGTACATCTCAGATCTATTTTGATTATTTTTCTATACTGTAGTTTCAATGGCTGGGGGATAAATCTCAGATTTATAATAATGTGCTCATTCTAATATTTTGTCATTTCTTTAGTAGCAACATAAAGTATAAGGTGTGTCTTAGTAAACACAAGCTTCAAGAGAAAAAAAAATAGACCACAGGGGTCCAGATGCTCCTGTTGGTAGGACCATTTGACAAGTCTAATATATAAAATGTTACCTTATGACCATGAAACAAGGTCAAGGTGAACCATATGCAATCCCACTATATTTGCTCCTACGGGGGACCCATAAACCAAATTTGGTGATCCTATGTCATTTCCTTTCAAAGTTATCGCACTTACAATTCGTACAGATGGATGGAACCTATTTCTACATTTCCCACTCCAGTCACCTTCAGTGGTGGCCAGAGTTGAAAAAAGAGGCGTTAGTGAGGGAATGATTGTGTATAGCTGCTCTAACACAAGTGCTATAGTTCTTTTGTGGGTTTTTAATGAAGGTTTGTGCATTCTAAAGTCCAAACAGACAATTATTTGTTTTCAGGATGCTGGAGGTGGCAAAGGCCATGGGGCTCACGCTTTCCCGCCAGTCCCTCCACAGTTTGGAGGAGTCAGGGCTCCAGGATGACCACAGGATGGCCTCACTGGAGCTCCCACTTGTACGCTACGAGCGGCGCATGGAGAGCAGAAAACGCAAGAAAATGAAATGAGTGGAATGAATTGTTAATTTCTTGCCAAGTAGTGGTTATATCAAATTCATCCCTAATCCAGTCCTCTGTGTTCCTTTTCGAGAGAAAAAAAAATTTACCCTAGCATAAAGATACCAGCATGTTTCTCTTTCAGTTCACAGGAACTCAAGATTTTACACAGTATTACTTGATTCCAAGTGAAAGAATATGACTATAAAAATATTGAATATCTCCTTCAAAAGCTGTTTTGCGATGACTTCCATTCCATGTCAGCTTGGTTGCAATGAAGGTCCATGTTGTGAATAAAAATGAGTCATTTTCCTGTAATGAGCACATTTCATGTGTGCACCACAGGAGTGACAGAAAGGCCCTTATTATGTGTGATTCATCAAAACGACCCAGATGTCAACTTGGAGCTTGTTACCTGATAAAACTGTGCAGCATCTGTTCATAGAAAAATAATGACCAGATTCAGTTATTCATGCCATGCCATTCTGCTTGAACTTGCAGATGTGCAAGCTGTATTTAGTGGAATTATTTGGATTACAGCTGTAGTACTTTGTTCACTCACTTTCAGTTCTGGACTACTGGAGCGGTATTAGTTAATGTAGATATTAAAGGTACTGTGTGTAACATTTTGGACGATCTATTAGCAGAAAATTTGTACATTTTCATTCATTTGTAATAATTAACAGAAAAGTCACTGATGTTTTGGATCTTTACAATAAGCTGTTTATATCTACACAGGGGAGTAGGTCCCCTCGCAAAGTTGCCTAGAACCATACCAGCTTCGAAGGGGATGAAAATTCATTTGGTCGCAATCTGGAACCTCACCTCTAGATACCATAAATCTTACACACTGTACTTTTTAATGTCTTTGTAAAATTATATGACATATTTTAAAGGTAAAAGTGTGTAACATTTCGGAGGATTTATAAGCAGAAATTAAGTATATCATCAATAAATATGGTTTTCATTAATGTATAAAGAAAAATTGTTGAGTTTCCAGAACCTTAGCTATAAGGTTATAAGCTATTTATATCTTGCTTTATGTATAAGCTGTTTATATCTTGGCAGGGGCGATACCATGGTTTGAAGAGATCGAGGGTCAGCCATTGCATTTGGGCTGTACTGACTGTTGCAAATTCCCCAAATTCGTCTGCATGATTTCTTGTAGTGGGGGACTACTTTCGCACTCTCCCGTTTTTTTTTGGTTTTTTTTGCGGGGGGGCAGCCTCGTCCTAATGGTTAGAGAAGCCACTTTGTGACCATCAGTTCGATTTCCGGCCCAGCAGGAAAAATGTGCAGTGCAATTCATGGTTAAAGTGCCCTTGAGCAAGGCACCTAACCCCCAACTGCTCTTCAGGCACCGCAATGTGTGGCAGCCCACTGCTCCCAGTGTGTGTGCTCACTTTGGATGGGTTAAATGCAGAAGTCAAAATTTCCCTTGTGAAATTAATACAGTAAATAAAAATAATGAAAAAATGTTTTTTTAATGGGGGCAGGTCCGTCTTGCCCTGCCATGTTTCTGTGTATGGTAGCTCAGAACCATAGAGGCTTCTAAGGTGGGGAGGGGGAGGGGGGGAGGGGGTTGTCTGGAATGAAATTTCAGTTGGTTGCAATTTGGAGCCTCACCACTAGGTAATGCTCAGTCTTACACACTGTACCTTTAATTATTGAGTAAGAACATCAATGTTTATTCCCAATCTATAGAAAGAGCTTGATCAAACTCATTTCAATGCCCTAAATTCTCTCTTGATCCATCTTTGCAAGTATGTATTCAGAAATGTGTCATTAGCAAACAGAAGACAAGGAATGCTTGATATTAACATATTTATCATTCAGACTGTACAACATGTATAAAAAAATAAAGGCATACAGTAAAAATAGGCACATTTTTGACATCACATATTGCACTATTTAAAATAAAGGGTGGAAAACCCCACAAACTAAAAAAAGACTTTTGTTTCAGTGGTAAATTAATATTGCAGAGAAAATCTTGACATGTTCCGACTTTTGATTTGGTTACATTTCAAACCTAGATCATTTTTAAAAAATGTAGACTATCACTACAAAGGTTTGCTTGCCTTTCTACATTTGGCAGAAGATTTTATTCAGAAAGCTTTACACTTGAGACTGCTTAGACACCTGAACCACTGAGCCTACCACTTATTTACTCAGGAGTTGCCAGGTTTCAGGATGGGGCTGGGAATCATAAATCTCACAGGGCCATGTTGAGGTTGAATAACATCACCTAATGCTATGGTGTAGCCTGTTATGCCAATGCTGAGTCAGTCGATCGGGCTGGAGAGCTGCCGCAGGAAAGAGCATTAATTCGAATTTCCACAGTGCACCTCACCTGCTTACAAACCAATACTTACTGGCCAAATCTGTCACTCAGAACAGATGGGGGAAGAAACTACCTCCTGTGTATCAATCTGTAACTTTCTTGTTTTGACTAGGAACCTCATCACTGGTTCTAAGGTAACTGATAAAAAGATACCATTAAAGGTACAGTATGTAACATTTTAAAGGATCTATTATAAGACAATAAGTATAGTGTCACTGAATAGTTTTCATTCATCTATAATCATTAGAACGTGGTTGAGTTTTCATAACCTTAGAATAAGGTGTTAACTGGGTTATCGAATGCCGGCCATGTCTCTCACTGTCTATGGTGGGAGGCATGTAAAGGAACCATTGCTGATTTTCGTCAAGATTAGGCTGCATAGCCGTCAGCGTGTTTCTGGCCTGCAATGGCCTGGTGAGCTGTCCAGGGTGTAGTCTGCCCTCGCCCAGAGGTAGCTGAGATGGGCACCAGCCTTCACGCGACCCTAATTATGATAAAGCACTTCAGAAAATAAATGAATAAGAATAAGCTGTTTATATCTGTGTGGAGTGGGTCCCCTCTCATGGAGGCCGCTATCTTGCACTGCCATGTTGCTACAGTAGCCCAGAACTATACAGGCTTCGAAGGGGAGGGCTCGGGAATGAAATTTCAGTTGGTTGCAATTTGGAACCTCACCTCTAGATACCTCTAAATCTTACACACTGTACCTTTAAAGAGTAGGAATGTATAACATCATGAACATATGACTTTTTCAGCAGATATATGGATGTGTCCATGGTAACACCAAAATCACATTACGTTGCATTAGGTTTCTTTTGCACTTTTTTTTTTTAACAGTTTTAAAGAGTTTGGATTTCTTTTAGTCAATTGGCTATCCACATATGGTGAAAAAATCCAGCTTCAATGCTTCAGTGATCAGGGGTGAGAGCGCGTTCAGCATGCATGGTTTAATCCTTTGGTAATCCTAAAGGTTTTTAATTAAATTAAATTTGTCAGCCAATTCCACCAAACAACTGACTACCACCAACCAGGAAGGGCTGCAAGCAAGTACGTGTCATCTCCGTGACACATGACGCTGTCAACTAATATACTCGAAGGGAAAGAGCTATGCGCCCCAAGAATGCATAAGCTCAGACACCCATGATTGGCTGGTGATCTCTATACGTGACAGGAAGGTGGGCGTATGCCATCCCTCACTAAAATGAGACCTCAGCCAATTGGTTGCCATGGACTCCCAGCCCTGGATTTGAACTTGTGATCGCCAGGTTGATAGTTGATGCGCCACTCGGGAGCCTTGTCTCAAAAGATGTTTTAGACAGATTCAGTGAAGTCCTCCTTCTGTGGCCCATGTTTTGGAGATGTAGACATGTTTTATCTGGCAGACTAACTGATCAGAACAGCGTATTTTAAATAAAGCTGGTAGCCTGGTGAAAAAATATCCGAAAACTTGATCAAAACAAGGTGTATGGAACTTATGTTTAGCTTGCAAGGCTTTACCTCCAGTGGATTTTCCTGGACCGGCAAACATACAGTATGTCCATGTCATTTTTACTCATGTCAACATTGTTGGTTACTAAGATAAAATTCCTTGAGCTAATAATTAATTAGGACAGAGTCCCTAAGTGCTTTAATCCAGCGCATAATTTCTGTAGATGCAAAAAAAAAAAAAAAGATTCAGTCCTTCACAGAATGCAACAGAAGATGCTGCCGCTGTTATGGCAGCCACTCTCTACAGTGGCTGTGATCCTACTTGTCATACTAATAGCGAGGTGGGCAGGGCGTGACGAAGGGGCGGACGTTGGTGGATTGCTGCCAAAAGGACGTGGACGTGGGTTTTCCAGAGCCCAGCTTATGTTCGGCCTGAGAAGTAAAATTAAAAATAAGCTCTTGCTTTTTCCAACCAAACAGAAAGAACACTTGTGTTTCCTTTACCTGTGTGTGAGCAGAGTGTTGCTGAGCACGACACAATCTTGGTTGAGTGGATCGGTGTACACGTGCGGTTTGCTGTTGTCAGGGTAGCCCTGGTACACCAAGTTTTCCTGGATCACACCACGGACTCTTTCTCTTACAGAGATAGCACAACTACGCAATGACTGAACACGATTCCTCAGAACCTGCAACCAGGTCAAATGCAATGAACTGTTTATTCTTACTAGAACTAGTATCTAGTTGCATTCTTTTACAAGGGTATACATTATTCACAATATACACTATTGTAACATTTCCGTCAGAGAAATTCTTACTTTCACGTCTGCGCTTTCTATCAACCGTATTCCAATTGCTCCATTCCCAGCCACGTCATTTTCCATGATCTGTCCGTCACCACGGAAGCACACCCCATGGGAACTGTTAGCATAAATGCCATTGCCTCGGAGCTCCACTCTGCATTCTCTGTCTACGGTGACTCCAGTCTTGCCGTTGCCATGGACACAGTTACTGACAAGTCGTGTCAGCTGTGCACTCTGAACGATGGCCACACCTGCCGCCTGGTTGCTGGCCACCATGTTGCCCACCACGTTTAGTGCCTCACTGCTTTTCACATACACACCCACTGCTGTGTAACAAAGACATTAAACAATAAGCCAGTAGAAAGGTCAGATTTGACAATGCTCAGTGATGCATGGTGGTGGAAGCATTGTGTTCAGCATTATCTTGACAACATAATTGCTTCTTTGACTAATTATTTAAACATGGATTACAGAAAAAAATATAGTCCTATTGTTTTAACTGTCGGGACAATGATAAAACTTGCCAAACTTTCCATGAAGCATCCCATACAGCCAGAAAACCATGCTGTCCACTGTACACCGCTAGTCAGCCTGTCTGGTGTAAGCCTAGTCGCTAGATGATCTGTCTGGAGATAGACTTGTGCTGCCTAGTCTGCTTACTGGCCTGTGTGGTGTTAGACCTGTACTGGTTAGCTTTTAGCTGGCCTATGCATTGCTAAACCTGCCACACTTCTGTTTCTGCACTTGGAACTAGAGCTTAATTATAGCTATCCTCATGATTTTTCATGCGAAGCCTCTACCTACCTTCTGTTTGGCCCGAAAGGAGGGAGGAAGGGAGGGGGTAGCGTAATACACGTTTAATGCTATTGGCTGCTATAATGCCAATCAATATTTGTAAAAAGTCCCTCCCTAGTTTTCTGTTTTTACAGGAGCTACACGCCAACATCTGTTTTATCCAGCCTTTATTTATCTGTTTGATGTATTCATGTTCCGCAAAGATTGTGTGCATCTGTGTGGGTGTGTGTGTCGGAGGTATGGGTAATAACCAACACAAAAGCATCATCACACAGAGAACCAATCAAAATACCATCAGTTTTCAAATGTCCATACACCCAGAATGCACCTCTTCAGTCAGAGACCCAAAATAAATACCTTAAAATTTGAATTGTTTAATGGTTAACGTAGATAAATATGATATCTCTACTCTACATAAAGTGTGAATGTGTGCAGTCAGGTCATCTACAGAAGCTTGGTGGGTTTTTTGCACTAACCATGAATGGGGCTTCACTCAGGAGCTCCGCTACAATTCATTCTTTGAATTTGCTACTATTACTCCATGTGTAAATAAAGTTAAGAATGAAAGTGTCCGTACCATATTCACAATGTTTCTCACCTCCATTTTGGCTTATGCAGTTATTCTCCACTAAAGCCACAGTGATGGGGCGGCGGCTTGAGAATCGCTCGTCCTCACTGTCCATGTCACTCTCCCATGCAAGCAGCTCGCCTTCTTCATGAAAGTTCTCTTGGCCTCCTCTTTCCCTCTCTCCTCCTCTTTCCCTCTCTCCTCCTCCTCCTCCTCTCTCACTTCCTGCTGAAAATGCTGGGTCTTTCCGGCAAAACACGGCTAGCCCATACATACGGTTGTGGGTTATGTAGTTCCCAGTCAGCTGTGGAAGACTGGATAACATCACCCAGACACCACAGCCCCGGTTGCCTTCCAGAATAAATAAAAGGGAGAAAAAAAAAATCATGCCACATTCGAACTAAGATTCTTTATACAGTTACAATTCTATGTAACGTTCCATGGTTTTATCTAAATATCTTTTAAGCTCCAACATTAAAGGGTACTTGTGAATTTGTATTACCAGCGCTTTAAAACGATCACGTATGACATCAGCGGTTTCTTCAGGCAACGTCAGTCTACTACTACTACTAGGCACGCATAGCGACGCATGTTGCCTTCTTCACTGGCTGTTCCAGTCCTGGTAGTGGCGTGAACTCGTTGTTTTTGTCCTACTGGCTGGGCTGCCTGCAGCAGACACCAGTCTAAGATAACACATTATCAGCCAGTGCTGAGCTGTGTCGCCAGGAAAATGGCACAGTGCAAAGCATATGGCTGCACAAACACCAAGCGCAGAAATATAAGAAAATATAACATAACATAGGCACAGGCCGTACTCTGAAAACGTTTCCTTTTGGACGCAATTCAGTAATCTGCAAAGGCCACTTGCTATCAGTGTGGCCTCCAGGCACAACTACTTGGCAGAAAACCCAAGCTTTCACGTCTAAAACCGGACTGTTCCTACGGAATTCCTTCATAAAAGTCAAAGGATGACAACGGAAAGAAGCAGCGCCTCGCCAAAAGGAACCAGTAAAAAGAGCCTTAAGTACGAGGGGAGTTTTACCATCTAATGTGTCGCTTGCTGTTTGTTTACTTGTGCTGGACAACCTGGCCCAACCAGTTGACGTTACTTCTGGGAAAAATGGTTGCTCCGCATTGGTTCAACCCACAGCTAGTCATCCATGGGATAAAATTACCCAGTATAGTGCTTTTTAATGGAAATTTATGTAAAAATATGCTCTGTATCAATACTCTAAGGTTTATTCATACAGTAGATTCATAGATCTGAAGTAGAATTTTAATCTCTGTGCTTATCTGTACAATATAAGACGGAATCCTCTACAGCTTGGGAAGTTCTCCTGATTCAGTAAGGATCAATTAACGATAGATGTGTTTGGACAAGTCAAGCTTACTTCCTTTCTATTATTAATACCCAGAAAGACCATCAGATGGAAAACATGGCATCCTAAAAGGAAAGGAAGTGCTTACCATAGATGTGGTTGCCCTCAATGAGGCCCCTTCCTCTCTCCCCGACCACCACTCCGTCAGAGTAGCCATGACAGATAAAGTTATTGCGTAGGATTGGATCACCTCCTCGACGGATGTCCGCACCACCCCATTGATTCTGCCTGATCACATTCTCTGTTAAGAAATGCACTGGATAGTCAGTAAAGTTAGGGTTTACATCTGCTGAAAGCTAAAAAAATAAATAAAGGCTAAAGTACTTACTAAATAGCTTTCACTTTTACTCACTACATTTCAAAAGAAAAAAAAACTCTGGAGCCTATCTCAGCCAACTCTGTGTGAAGGCATGGGACACCCTGAACAGCTTACCAGGCCATTGCAGGACCAACACACACACACATACATGCCTATGGCCAATTTGGAACAGATGATCAGCTTAATGTGCATGTCTTTGGACTGTAGGAGGAAACCAGAACACCTAGAGGAAACCCATGGGAAGAACCTGCAAACTCTACACAGAAATGCCCTCGCCGAGGCCAGGACTCAAAACCCGGATCTTCCTGCTGTGAGGCGGACATGCTAACCAATAAGCCATAGGGCCGCCCATCATCAAAACAAAATGGCAGTAATGTTGCACAATTATGTTGATCGTGTTGTGCATACTGTATGCAGTCTAACATATACAATCAAACATACTTAATCATCATACAAACCAGTAATCAGTCCTCTTCCATTCTCATTAACAGCTATTCCAGCAGCAAGACCTTGGAATATGTGATTCCCACTGGCGAAAGAGAAAAACATGGAGTAAATGAGTGTTCAGTGTGTATTTGTGGAGACTGTACACTGTGGGTACAGTGCTTCTTTTTTTCTTTTGAACCACTAACAGTTTCTGATCACAGCACTGCTGTTGGCTGGTAGACCATCTCTCATCCCAGTAGTGACATAATATTCAGGCCGGTAAACAGCCTGCAGTCAACTCCAAATCCACAAAACTAAGCTGAGTGGGGATTTGACAGCGATGTGCAACCAACAGCTCTTTCACACAGAACTGGTCATGTGCACTTCACTATACCACAGTGCTATGGTTTGATTTCTATTTTATTTCTCTTCAAACATCTGTGGGAGGAATGCCTTCAAAAGCATGTGGAAGTCAGATTTTAAAATAGAGCCTTGAACCTGCTAAAGCGGGAGTCAGTCATCCATTCTGCAAATAGATTCTTGATATTTGAACTTAAAGGTAAGATTTAGTGGTGTCTATCTAGCGGCATCTAGTGGTGGGATTCCAAATCGCACTCAACTGAAATTTCATTCCTGACCCCTCCCTTTCGGAGCCTGCATGGTTCTGGGCTACTGTAGAAATATGGCTGTGCAAAATGGCAGCCTCCATGACAGGGGACCAGGTCTCTGTGTAGACATAAACAGCTTATTCTAAGGTTTGGAATCATTGGTTAAGGTTCTGGATTAGTAACCTAAAAAGCAGTGGTGGCCTGGTGGCAGGGTTCTGGCTTACTGATCCGAAGGTTGGGGTTCAAGCAAGGCTCTTAACCCTCAATAGCTTTTGTATAAAAATTATAACTGTAAGTCACTCTGGATAAAGGCTTCTGCTAAATGCTGTAAATGTAACGACTTTTAAACAAAATTTAATTGTTGATGACATTTCCTAATTTCTGTTAATTTCCTTTAAAATTTTACACACTGTGCCTTTAACAGCCAAACAAATTTCCTGGGATTCACACACGACATTACACAGAACGGTGCGAAAAACAAACAACATGCATGAATGCACAAGTGTTCCTAATAAAGTGGACAGTGTTTTAGATATAATCCATCAATCAACTCAGTTCATCGTTCAAACTGCCAGAAACAGTCAGTCCTGTTAAACTGTTATGTGTTTTCATGATGTAATTTGTACAGTAAAACAATAGTACTTATTGTTCATTCAAAGTATTTCCTACTTTCTGATTGGTGGAAAGCCACCAGCCAATTCTTGGTATTCTTCTACAAACTAATCAATCATTGACATCGAATGCTTTTCGCAACAATTTAATAAAGTCGCGTTTGGTGTAGATAGATAGATAGATACATAGATACATACATACATACATACATACATACTATAATATATATACATATTGAGACAAACAATCAGACATCACATATGGAC
>JAOUQZ010000032.1:8989647-9000322 GCA_028564935.1 Neosilurus hyrtlii | reverse complement strand
CTCATCCAAAGATGATGAGGAGTTGATCACCACAGCCACCAAAACCATTGGTATGTCCATTGACAAGCGAGAAACAGAAGCACTGGCTCACATTGATGAAGTTAACCAAATTAGATTCGACTAGCTCATGATTTTCTGCGGTTTAACTCCCCTTCTTTGAAATGCGCCTGCAGTCATTTGAAACTCTGGTTGAAACTACACTTGAACTGGCTGAAATGGTTCAAAAAGCATTATGCATTAAGGGCATTGTTTGGACACTATTTATTATTTTATGAGTGCACTTCACATCTACATTACGCTCTTGGACTAATACCAAATGGGTCATTAGCCAGCTAGCAGTTTTGTGTATTCAACCCTTGGGAGAAATCACTTTTAATAAATAAGTACATACATATACATTAGTAGTTGACTGATTGCCAATCTGTAATGCCAGTGTCGTCATGATTTTTTAAAAAATATGCTAAATTTAGGTGCTGATGGAAATGGTTTTATTTATTTTTGGCCAGCATCCATTATCAGTTATCAGAAAGACAAAACTGTTCTTTACAGCTAATAATTGTTTACAATAAATTGGATGTTGTGCATAGAAAAGGTACAAAAATTCAATTACTCACACCTTACACCAAGCTAGCATAATTATTTCATAATAAAACGTTATTTAAAAATAATATTCATTCATTCATCTTCCGCTTGTTCCGGGGTCGGGTCTTTAAAAATAATAAACACTGCAAAAAAAAGATGTCTTGGCTATTTAAAATTATTTGAGATTTCCAGGAATAAAATTTCAATAAACAAGTGAATCAAATATAAGATTTTTAAGGCTGTTTCTAGACATATATAAATGAAGGCTTAAAATGAGCAAAACTGCCCGGCTTTTGAATTTGAAGCTTAAAAATAGAATATGCATGATGTCAACTGTAATATTTCTACAATAACTAAACATGATCACTGTAACAATAGTACATTCGAGATTTTTATTTATTTATTCTTTGCAGTGATGTATTTAGAACAAATTGCGTGAAAAGCATTCTGACACCCGTCTTCTAAACTAAAGGCGTGAGTGATAACGAGTGAGCCTTATTTTATGACCTAGTGCATTCATGGCACAGTGCTTTTAGCCAACTGCTTTCTTCAGGCTAGAAGTGCTCTTACTTTTTTCCCCTCTGAAAGTAAATGTGAGGTGAGCGCTGCTTCATTTTCTCGTCTCCTCGTACTGTACTATAAAACACAGTAACCAGTAATAAATTAAACACAGTCAGTAATTGATGTTATGAGCCTTTGCTTTAAAAATATTATAGTTTCAAGTAGAGTTTGTGCAGTTTTACATGGTAATGAGCTGTAAGGTTCACTGGGGGTCTTATAGAACCAGCCACAGTTCTCCTGGAGATTTTGAGAGCTTCCCTGTTTGCAATCAAAACCCAACAGCTTTCATTATATTTTTGTCTCAAAATTGCCCAACTGTATAATGTACTGCTTTGTGTGTAACATTTCATTTTTGACCCCAAGACTATCTAGGTATCTGTCTATCTCTCTTTATATATTATCTCTATATATATATCTCTGTATATTTTCTTTCGGGTGAAAGTTATGAAAGTAGGGCAATGGTGATTGTTTCATATCAAACAATTTACTGTTTCGAGTAGCTCATCATTTTGGGTAGCCATCAACAGTGGTTGGTATCCCACCACAAAAACTGTCTCAATAACTTGTCATGTACCATTGAGCATCAATTACATCTTGACAACGTCGTCTCATGCTGCTCACAAGTCTATTGTCTGCTGAAGCGTGGCATCCCACTCCTCTTGAAGGGCGGCCCTCAGGTCATTGAGTTTCTCGGGTACAGAGTTACAAGCCTCTACACGGCGCCATAGGTTTTCCATGGGATTCAGGTCTGGAGAAAGTGCAGGTCACTCCATTTGAGGACCCCGGTCTTCAGAAGCCATTCCCTAATGATGCGACCTTGATGAGCTGGAGCATTGTTGCACTTGAGGATGAAATTAGGCCTGTGTTGTTCATGCAGGTGCACAATGACTGGACTAATGATGTTATTCAGGTAATATGGGCTTGTCACTGTGCAATTTACAAAGTGCAGTGCAGTTCTGTATTGGCTAGACACACCTGCCCAGACTGTAACACCACCACCACCACCAAAGGCTGGTCTGGTGACAATACTTGACATTTCCAACATCATTTCTGCTCAACATGAATCGACTTGTATCACAAAACGGGGCCCACTGTTCCCGCATTCAGTGTAAACACTTGCAGGTCTTCTAACACGCAGACCACACGGATGTGAATGGTTTCGCATGGTCTGACGTGACACTAGGGTGCCTCTCACCAACCTTAAATGTGCCTGCAGTTTAGTGGCATTCATCATCCGATTCCAGCGGTCCATCGGCGTGGGATGTGGCCAAAGGACGTCCAGTTCCATGCATTTCTGTGACTCTTCCACTCTATCTGTATCTCTGTTGCAGCCTGCTAATGACGCTCTGTGACACTCTAAGCTCTGGCCACTTTTCTATGAGAACATCCCGTTTTAAGCCTCACAATGGCAAGGTACTGTTGATCAATTGTTAGGTGTCGTCTTGGCCTCATGATGTCAAAATGTAAACAGCATGATGAAGAGGACTGTTTAAATGCCAATTCTAACTGTACCAGGAAATGTATTGGTCGATTCATGGATCAGACACCTGTTGTCCTGAAAGTCGGGAATGCCAAATATGAGTCCAACATTTCTGGTGTATAGTGGGTGCCTTAAAGATATCCAGTAAATCATACTATTTCCTCGACAGGATCTTTTTTGGACAGTGTCACTCCCTTACTGCCGATCGCTGCAGTAACAGCTCTGGGAGAGATCGGCCGTAACGGAGAACTGCTAATCCCAAGCGAGGGAGACGGCTTCAGCAAACTCAGCCTGGTTGAGAACCTGCTTTCCAGGATAACATCAGGCAAAGAGAGTGGCAAGGTGATGTAAATTAACTTCCTGGTCTACACATTTCCTTAATTTTGGTGCACTATATGACTGAGATATTGCCACACACACACACAGATTCTCTTTCAAGCTCATTCATCATCATATGAGAGCCTTAGAGTTGTTGATTTGATGGACTCATTAATGTTCACGTTAAGTGTTTTATAATTAGAAGGTCTTTTATGACAGCAATCGTTTCTGATCAAGTCCATTATTAATAAATGATGCATTTTTCTGCGGTCAGATGAAGGAACGTGTAATCCAGACGCTGGGATTTCTACCAGTGGGAGACGAAGAATTCCCACATCAGAAGAAACTCCTGCAAGGCCTCATGGATTCGGTGGAGGTAGCTGACTTTCGTTTGAAATAAAGAAATAATAAATAATGGAATCATCGCTTTACCACTGTTGCTCCATGTTTTTTTTTTTTTTTTAATTTTATTTTATTTTTATGAATTCAATAATTTTTTCCCTCTTCCTCAGGCCAAGCAGGTCGAGCTGCAGTTTACTGTTGGTGAAGCGATAACAAATGCCTCTGTTGGGACCTGCTCGAGTGCTGCTCGAGATGTCTGGACTTGCACTGAGGACCAGTACCTCCCTCCTGAGAGTGAGTGTGTGTGTGTGTGTGTGTGTGTGTGTGTGTGTGTGTGTGTGTGTGCTCTATATAGCATACAGCTGTTTGTATGAGGGTATATTGATATCTGTATCACATGTGTATAGATTTTTAGCCACACCTTCAGTATATTACTAAATAAAAGAACTCCGTTCATCTCTGTCCGTCTCAGATTTAAAGAATAATGATGTCTTGTCCTGGGCATTGAGCGCCATCTTGTCTAAGTACATAGTGAGTCAGAATCCTCACGTCCGTCAGGCTGCCTGCATATGGCTCCTGTCACTTGTCAAGAAACTCAGCCAGCATAAAGAGATTCGGGTAAACACGCACATGCTGGAGTATAAACATCCCACAGTGAAGAATTTTATGGTATATTATAATGATCTGATATCATAACTGACTATAGCTCTGATTTTATTCAATGCAGTCTCATCTAAAGGAGATTCAGACAGCCTTCATTTCCATATTGTCCGACCCTGATGGTGAGTTAAGAGTCATACTAATAGATCATGCCTTATTATATAACATTAGATAACATTTGTGTGTGTCGCTCTGTGTGTATTTAGAGCTCAGTCAGGATGTGGCTTCTAAAGGCCTGGGGTTAGTGTATGAACTGGGAGGAGAGCAGGATCAACAGGAACTGGTGTCCACTTTAGTGGAGACACTTATGACTGGAAAAAGGTATTTAATTTCCACTTTCACGTTTATTAGCGTAATATAATTTTAAGCACTTCTGTGGTATTTATATAAAGAATTTTATATCAGGTGTATATGGTGAGTATGCATACATTATTGATAAAGATGTAAAAAGTTAACCACAATGTTTTACAAGCCAGAACACTTGCATTCATTAAGGTCCTGGCAACAAAATGCATGTCGTCTGCAGCGCTAACAATAGTTTCAGCTATAAGACAGAGGAATGTTTATGTATTGATGAGCTTGTGCTTCGATATGTTATTTTTAACAGTCTTTGTAACAGTCTGAGGTGAGACACTAACTTTGTGTGTATGTGTGTGTCTCCAGAGTCAGGCACACTGTATCAGAAGACACAGAGGTCTTTCAGGCTGATGCTCTTGGGAAAGCGCCTGATGGGTAGGTTTTTAATTTTTCTTGCTTACCACATTTTCAAATTTATTTTGAATTCCTGCAGGCTTTGTTATGCTCAGATAAATAGTTTAAAGCTGTCTTGGTCAACAGGCATGGTCTCTCAACCTACAAGGAGCTTTGCTCCCTGGCTAGTGACCTGAACCAACCAGATCTCATTTACAAATTCATGAACTTGGCCAATCACCATGCCATGTGGAACTCAAGAAAGGTGAGCTTTACATATCTGAAATATTTCACTGTTCAGGGTTTTTACTTTAAATTTATGGCGATGACAGTACAGCTGAATCTGATTGGTCGACATGCAGGCGATAAATCTGCGTATTGCCCTGAAAATTAGCTGTTAGCTACCTGCACCGTGCACTACGATCTTTATCAGCTTCTAAAAACTAAAGGTCACAAATGTATGTGGCGAGAGGATGCATACACTTGATAAAGAGTTTATTGTGGACTGGCAACCCAAGAGATACAGGAAATGAAACCCAAGCTGTTAGCATTTACCCAACTAAGAGATACAAACTAAGCAAGAAGGGCTGAAAGGCATAAATCCTCAATTACAGTTTTTGCATCTCATTGCTTAGTTCACTGGCAATCATTGAATTTGTCTGGCCGCTTGTCACTTCCTGTGTGAATGTGGCTTAATGGTCGACATGTCGGCGAAATAAGTAGAGATGTTTCACCCTGTAAAGTACAGTTTGCCAGCGAATCAGAAGTGGAGTTGATTGAAGACTCCTTGTTCAGAAGAGGGTAGGCAACAGCGCCTGAAGTAAATTAAATAAGGCAGCAATTTTAAAACGCTTTAAAATGCATAATGAAATGCTTATTAAACTTGTTTGCTCGCTCTGTACTTTGAAATCCTGGCCCTTGGGCTTTTCTCTGTACAGACCTCTCAGTCGGATAAAGCTCTATTTGTATTTACTTTTTAATTCTTCTAGTATCGATGACATGCTTTCAACTTTTTTTTGCAGGGGGCAGCATTTGGATTTAACATAATTGCAGCTAAAGCTGGAGAGCAGCTTGCTCCATTTTTGTCCCAGTTAGTACCCCGTCTCTATAGGTATCAGTTTGATCCCAACCTCGGCATCCGACAAGCCATGACCAGCATCTGGGATGCCCTCGTCACAGAAAAAACTGTTGTACGATTTATCCTACACTTTATCTAGTCATTTTGCACTCTGTATAAACTTCATAAATTTTATATTTTATTTAATTTCATTGAGTTTATTTAAGTTCTTTCTTACTTTAAGGTTGATAAATACTTTGACGAGATACTTAAGGATGTCCTTTCCAACCTGACTAGCAATATGTGGAGAGTCCGGGAGTCAAGGTAACGTACGCCAAGCAATAGCAAAACCTTGACTTTACGTATCATAAAAATATAAATGAAATGATGTCATTATTTTTCTTCCAGCTGCTTAGCTTTAAATGATCTGATTTGTGGAAGATCTGCCGAGGATTTCTTAGAGCACCTGACGGAGATCTGGGAAACACTTTTCCGGGTTTTGGATGATATCAAGGTATGAAGCCAGATGGATAAAATGGGACATCCCATAATTTGCTTATATGTATACTGTACATTATCTATATGTTGGGTTACATGGTTAACTTTAAATTAAGGATGTTTTGTTTCATTACTTCAGTTAAGTTGATTTGGCCTCTTCTTCACTTCACTGTTTTTGCCTGCTTTAGGAATCTGTCCGAAAAGCAGCAGATTTAACCCTGAAGACTCTCAGTAAAGTAAACAGACACACCCACCTTTTTTCAAAAAAGCATGTTACGTTTGCTCTACAGTAATGTTAATAATATTACAAATCTCAGAGTCTCAAATCCAAAATACGTGTGTTGCAGATTTGTGTGCGAACATGTGAGTCAACAGGCGCATCAGCCCAAAAAACCATCAGTGTGCTCCTGCCAATTCTGCTACACAAAGGCATCGTCAGCAACGTTGCTGAGGTGCGCACACTCAGGTAGGAAAGCGGTTATATAGCCTAAAATATAAGCAGCGTACTTTTGATCGACTTTTGTTGTGATAGTCATGTGTGTGTGTTTTAGTATCCAGACTCTTGTGAAGATCAGTAAAGCGTCAGGAAGCTGCCTGAAACCACATGCCCCTCGTCTCATTCCAGCTTTGCTAGAGGCACTGAGTGTACTTGAACCGCAAGTACTCAACTACCTCAGTCTGAGAGCCACAGAGCAGGAGAAGGTGAGCAACTGTTCAATTGATTGGCGTTTTGCATAGTCTAAATCTTAGCACTAACAGGATTCAAAGCCACATTTTAATCCCGTGTTTTAAAATCATTCCGATTTAAAGCAGTTGAATCACATGTACTGCGCATACTCCGTACTTTGAAAACTTTTCGTCCTGTCAAGAATTCAGACAGAGGTGAATTTGTCGACTGCTAGGTCTTTTTTTTTAATAAAAAGGATTATTTTTGAACACTGGGGGCATTGAAGTGCCTTTTTTGGTACTTTGAGTTTAGGATATGTCCTCAAGAGAAGAAAAGCACCATGGTAGTGAGTGGCCGCAAGATTATCACCAGCTAGAAGAGCTACGAACTAGTTTCGTATATATTTCATTCTTCAGCTGTTTTTGTCTGTAAATTGATTCTGCTTTTAAATAATTTCAGCTTGAATGGATACATGGCTAAATTGTGCAATACAAAACACTAGCAAAAGCAAATGTGAGCATAAGAAAATGTGAAGTCATGAGGTATTTACCACATCTCCGGTGCGACTCTGGTTTGTAGAATCGCTAGTTTCTGCAGTTTTTACACAAATATTTAGTTTAAAATTCAAATAAATTAATTTAAAATTAAATAAAATTTCATACCTAGTTTATGATTGTTTCATGACCAGTAACTCCACACGCAGGGCGTTGACATTGTAATGTAAAATGTCACGTGATCATCTTGTGTTTCTGCCAAGACCATGGAACTAATTTGCATTTGAATATATTGTGTGGTATTCTTTTTTTGATATGTATGTAAACAGGATTATGTATGATTTGTAGGTTTATTTTATTCAGAAGTTCATTAGTTACATCTGATTTGTTAGTCTAATATCTGTATACTGCTATTTTTGCCACTAACTTGCTTTATGTGAACTGGGGGATTCACGTCCTCTTCATGCGATCACTCTTGTGAGCGTAAAACAGCAGCCTAATGCAAACTATCAAATGGATTTTTAGCAAATTGCAACTTTGAATATGTAAGTAAAAACCACCTGATGATGAAATACATTAACAACATACGCATATGTTCATGTGGAACAGGAAGTTTGGAAGGATTGACTTTCATTTTACTTTTAAGTCAAGGTCAAACTGTGAACAATGCTACTGCCTGTAGTTTCACGTACACAAATTTGCATCTGTAAAAAGAGGAGCAAGCACAGTAACCATGACACCATCCCTTTAAATGTACAGTAGATGGTTATATTAAAGGGCAAGTCTACAATATCTGAAAAACAAATGTTTAGCGATGCATCATCTCCAAAACTGTAACAGCAGAATCTGATACAAAGTAGAACTATATTGTCATGTTGGACATATCATTATATTATCATAATATTACCACTTATATTTCCTGCAAGAACTACAGCATGTTCCAATAATACATGTACCTCACTTGGTGAGACAAAATGATTAACCTTCTAATTTTCCAAATTTTCCCAAAAGTGAGGAATTTTCAACACATCATTTCTAAACAGTGTTGGTTTATTTTGGATGTTTATTTTACTTCGCACACAAAAACAAATCTATTTCACAAATGGAAGTCATTTTTGGCGTGATGCTTTCTCAAGTTGAAACCCTTACAGAAGTTTTTCTGCGGTGTGGACTTTGGGAGATAACCTTCATTTTTTAAATTGATTTTATAAGCTTTGAGCATTACTAAGTCAAAACACATTATTGCACAACAGTGGTTTGTTCTGTGGCTTAACTCAAAGGCACAGTGGCTCAGTGGTTAAGGTTCTGGGCTACTGTAGGTCCAAGCTACCACTTTTGGCTCCTTGAACAAGACCCTTAACCTTCAACTGCTGTTGTATATAATGAGTTAAAAATGTAAGTTGCCCTGGACAAGGGCATCTGCCAAGTACCATGTATGTAAATGTAAAGGTCAGTTCTTAAGGGGGTTTATTATTGACTCTGGTATTTTGGGGGTTTTGTGAAGTAATTTTGTTTGTGTGCAAAATAAAATAATATAAGCATCCAAAATAAACCTCGCATGTTTAGAAATGCTCTGGGGGCATTTTGTCCTCATCTGTGAACATATTTAACCCAGGACAGTAGTTTATTTCTAGCAGCATCTAGTGCAGCAAAATGTAACCCGATGTCTAGAGATAACTTAAGGTGAGTGTTGATAACACCGTGTTTTGTTCTTAACTGTCGGACACTTTGTTATTGAAAACAAAGATGTCGGACATAATGAAACCCAAACCGTACTTTACTTACAGCTGTACATAATGGCTTTTCTGAATAACACGGTACCTGCTCTTCTCGCCTGCAGCCCTACCCAGTCTAAAGTGACTGATTCAGCCTGCTAATGCACTTCATTTCAAATCAACTAGCTACTGTTATAAATGATTCGAAGCCTGAGTGCATGAGCAAACACGTGCACTTTTCTCCACTGTGTAATCCAAGGAAATATAAAGAGACCTAAATGACGTCCTTTCACCTCCCTGATCGATTAACACTAAAGAGGTTAACTCTATTTCTTATGGGTATTGATGAGTACCAAAATTCATGTACTGGTACTGAGCGTTAAAAAAAAAGACGTGGTATTGATTCATCCCTAGTATGTTTGAATGACCAATCAGAGAAGCAAAGGCTTGTATGAAATCAATCAAGTGAAAATGAACCTTATTCCCAGTGTAATCTGAACCTCTTCTCTCCTCAGAGTGCAATGGATACTGCCAGACTGAGTGCAGCAAAGTCCTCACCTATGATGGAGACCATTAACATGGTATGAATTCAGGAGGCGTGTGCCAGACTAGTGCTCTGTTGCCGTGCCAAAGCATGCATTATGGCTGCCGGTAAATGGCTTTTTTGCCGGATACACTTTGGAAGCTAAAAGCACTTACAGGCCTTTTCTAACGAGGACGGAGTTACCTGGACAAAACACACTGCAAAATTTCACTTTTGTCCTGATTGAGTGTGCGTCGCTATAGCAACAGATTGTGTGCCATCTGAAATGTTTATTAGTTTTATGTATTACATTAAATTTGTGTGTGGGTGTGCATACAGTCGCCTGTTATCAGCTTGACTGATTATTGACAGATTATATGATGCAGCGCTGCTTGATTCTTGATTCTGATTGGTCAGATTAATATTCAGTGATTGTACGTGTGATTTATACAGAATAATCTACTCGTTCTTGTACATTATTATTTTCTAGTATTTAAACAGGGACCTGTATGGCAGATGCTAAATATATATATATTGTGGAAGGAGTCTCCAGTTCCAGTGCTTTATTAGCATGTGGCAGTGTGATGTTATTCTTTACTTAATGGTTAAAGAGGTCTGTGTGTGTTACAGTGTTTGCAGCATTTGGATGTGTCCGTGCTCGGGGAACTCGTTCCTAAACTTTGTGATTTACTAAAGAGTGGAGTCGGGCTTGGAACCAAGGTAAATATGTAAACACATTGTGATCTAAGCGTGTGTGTGCGTAAGGGATAATATAGTTAACAAAACCCCCGATTAAAGCTGAAACTACCGGTCTAAAAAGAAGTTCATTACCTGAAATACAAATCACAGTGAGCAATGATGGGTGGCACAGTGGCAATAGCACGTCTGCCTCACACCAAGAAGTCCTGGGCCCGGCAAGGACGTTTCAGTGTGGAGTTTGCATGTTCTCCCCGTGCTTGTGTGGGTTTCCTCCCATAGTCCAAAAACATTTAGGCTAATTGGCTGTTCCAGATTGCCCCTAGGTGTGAGTGTGAATGGTTTTGTGTGTGTGTGTGTGTGTGTGTGTGTGTGTGTGTGTGTGTGTGTGT
>JAOUQZ010000032.1:8975651-8989547 GCA_028564935.1 Neosilurus hyrtlii | reverse complement strand
GAGTGTGAATGGTTTTGTGTGTGTGTGTGTGTGTGTGTGTGTGTGTGTGTGTGTGTGTGTGTGTGTGTGTTGGCCCTATGATGGTTTCTAGATAGGCTCCAGCCTCCCCGTGACACTAAAAGGATAAAGCCGTTCGGCAAATGAGAATAGAAATAGAAATGCAGGTAACTCGGCTTCAATATAATTTTTGTTTTCCTTTCCCCATAATTTGCACTGTGGTCGCTGTACCACTGACAAGATGAAGATAAGAGCGTTTCGGGTTGATTCAATGGGCAGTAAAGTAAAATCGGAAACCAAATTATAACAACTCCCCAAAAATAAAGATAGAACTACCCGTGCACTTGAATAACTAGCTAAAACTAATAAAAAATGAAATAAAAATAAAATCTCATAATTAAAAAAATTAAAACAACTCCCGTTTCCAGGGTGGCTGTGCCAGTGTGATTGTGTCACTGACAGTACAATGTCCTCAAGACCTCACGCCTTACTCAGGTAATTCATTTAATATGAACACACACCACTGTATCTAAACACTTATTTACACACAAATTCATTGTGTGTGTGGTGTGGTGTGGAAATTTACAGGTAAATTAATGAGTGCACTCCTAAATGGGATCCATGACCGCAGCGTTGTGGTGCAGAAATCTTTCGCCTTCGCTATCGGTCATTTGGTCAGAGTAAGTACAAGCAAGTGCTGATAATAATAATAAAAAGATAATAATTAATACTCGAATGCAGATGAAATGATGAATGGTTCTTTCCTGCAGTCAGCAAAGGACAGCAGTGTGGAGAAGCTTCTTCAGAAACTCAGCACCTGGTACCTGGAGAAAGAAGGCAAGGTTTTTGTTTCAGAGGAATTGGTTTTGTCAGCTCTCTCACAATGGGTGGGAGGGGTACTGTTATCACACCATGTCCGTCCGCCTGTCTGTCTGCAAAGTAATCAACGATCACTGTTTTTGGTTTGGATGTTGGAACTGTGTAACTGCACAAGCCCATCAACTTTCATCGCTGTGTGCTATCTAGTATGGCCGCCGCGGCTGCCATCTTGAGTTTGCATTCCGCGCATGAATTCAAAAACGGCATCACCGGTCATTACCATTTTTGGTGTGGATGTCTGAACTGGGTAACTGCACAAGTCCAATATCTATTTTGGCTGCCGTAGCTGCTATTTTGAATTTGCATTCCGCTCCTCTCAGAAATACCATTACTGATCATCACAATTTTTGGTGCCCATCTTGGTTCTGAACATACCTTTTATAATGTGGTGCATGGGCTGATGGGTATTGCTCAATTTACGGGGCGCTTTTTGTTCTCACTTTTGTCTCTCCTGTGCTATGACACTAAGTCTTTTCATCCTCGTCTTCCCCCAGATGCTGTGTACAAGTCGTCGTGCTGTTTGACCGTCCATGCCATCAGTCACTACAGTCCTGACGTGTTAAAGGCTCATGCCGGTGTGGCTTTGCCACTGGCATTCCTGGGCATGCACCAGCAGCCTGACGAACAAGGGGACAGTGCAGATGCTAACCTCTGGGCTGAAGTCTGGCAGGAACACGTGCCTGGTAAAGAGGGATTGGGTTGAATGAGAAGAATGGAGCATTCACAGCAGGGCAAACTTAGTCAAAACTTTCTCTAACATGGGAGAAATGTTTATCCGACTCCCACTAGGGGGAGACATTTTATTATAACTGCGCCAAGTTATAATAATCCATTTGTGCCTAGTGGAGGTACCTTGCACTCTATGGGTGCCCCTCTAGTTGCATGCCCTTAGCCTATAAGGATGCACAGAAAAGTTTTGGTTAAATTCTGCACATTTTTTTAAAATCATATGAAAGGAACAAACCTGAAAAGTATTCTCAGTAGTTTGAGGGTGTGGCTATCCAGAGGGTTGGAGTCAAGTCAAGTTGATATCCATTCATGCTGCAGTTTTGTGCTTTAGTATTCCTATCTGCAATTGAATTTGTAACAAGGATTTGGTTACATGAAAACATGGCTAGCATTAACCAATCAGGTTTCATCAAGGTTCGCACCGAGCTACATTTTGAACAGCATATTAATCTATGGTCTCTTACATATTTTTATACGTAACTTGGTTCACGTTGTCCACCGGGGCACAGTTTAAAGGAAGGGTGCTTGGACCCCTGCAGATCACCACAATACTTTCTATAAGTAGTGGATTATTGCTTTTATTAGTGGTAATTAATCGAGTAATTACTGATGCATTTAAAAACCTCCATCTTAAAATTACGTTGGTCTTTCCAAGCAGTGTAAATCTTACATTTTATTAAATCTGTGATTTAACAAGAACTAACTCCTTGTTCATTCCCTTTCTCCACCTTTATCAATCAGGCAGTTTTGGTGGAATTAGACTGTACATGACTGAGCTCATAGCCATTACCCAGAGAGCTTTGCAGTCTCAGTCTTGGAAGATGAAGGCTCAAGGTGGAACCGCCATGGCAACTATTGCCAAGCAACAGACAGGCTCACTTGTGGCACCTCACTTGGGGATGGTGCTAAGTGCGTTACTGCAGGCACTGGCTGGACGCACGTGGGCTGGGAAGGTGAGCATGTACCCACTTTAGAAATGAAACATATTTCTGTTATTTGTAGTAGCTTTTCTTTTTAATATTTTCCTGTCTTCTTTTAGGAGGAGCTGTTAAAGGCTGTTGGGTCTGTGGTGTCACAGTGCAGGTTAGCCAGCTAATGCTTTCTTCTCTTTTCTGCTCATAACTATTACAAGGACATACATTTAGACGTTAATATTTTGTGTGTGTATAGTGTGGAGCTGCAGAAGCCTGCAACAGGTCAGCCAACCATTAATCAAGTGTTGGACACAGTTCTGAAGGAATGCAAAAAGGACAATCTTGTGTACAAAATGGCCGCCCTGCGCAGTGCAGCGAATATTTTGGAGGCGGCTAAAGAGGACCGCTTTCAGGAAATGTCTGGTATTCTGTTCCCGATCATCAGAAAGGTAAAGAAATTACAGATTTAATATGATTTTTAGGTATGTAATGCATGTATTTAGGGTCAGCATCAGAATTATTGGCACCACTATGAAAGATGGCATGGAGGGTATTTTGGTTTATGGGGTGCCAATATTTTAGGAGTTTACCCACTCTCTCTGTTTCCATGATAGTGGACAGCACTTGTGTAAAAATAGTACAAATATTTATTTATTTTTGGTGCTTAGAATCAACCTGCGAATGCTGGATCACCAAAGCACGATGAAGATGACGAAGATGTGAAAGAACGAGAGCTGAACACTGAAGTTTTACTGTGTGCATTTGAGGCGCTGGGAAAAGGCTGGCCCAAAAACTTAGACACACAGAGTAAGAATGTTTGAGATGAGGCATTTTATTAAAAAAACCCACAGTCTGACCATAGACATATTAAAACCTCCAGATAAATAAATATCAAACTTGTGTACAGGAATAATTGTGTGTTGGTGTGTGTTGCAGATCGGTACCAGGCTGAAGTGTGCGGGTTAATGTGTGACAGACTGAAACTGAGCACCTGGAGAGTTCAGCTGGGTGTCTTGCAGAGCATGAAGGCTTTTTATCAGCAGTAAGAAATACAGCACGTTTCAGGATGTAGGAACAAAATTCAATTAAATGGAGAGTAAATACATTGTAACTCTTGAAACATGGTCAGTTGTAGTTCCAGCAACTGAACCAGAGACCTGGGCAGCACACTGGAGCTCGTACTTGCACTAGGCCTAGCTAATGACTTTGATTGTACACTGATGTACACTGCCCGGCCAAAATAAAGGTTGCACACACTTTAGTCTTTAGAGCCTTTAGTCTTGCTAATGGCACATAATCTTCATAAGTGTTTCAACAAACTTAAGCAATAAAACATTTATTTCCATCCAGTGTTGGGTTCATTTCTCACCAACGTCTTGAATTGATGGGGGGAAACTGAACCACTCCATAATGTCTTCTCCAGCACATCCTGAACACTTTCAATAGGATGAAGGTCAGGACTCTGGGGTACCAGTACATATTTGAAAATGTTTCCTCATGTTCCCTGAACCACCCACTCATTAATTGAGTCCCCATTTTATATCCATGCCATCAGGGAAGAAAAAGTACTGATTGAGCAGGTTATGATGGACTTAATTTTATTACCATATTAATGTTGCTGAGCCTCGACCAGACCAACTGGAGCAACAATGCCGTGGAGATTACGTGCTGTGATCAAGGCTACATGCACTCCATAAAAATATTGGAGTGGGCAGTGTATATAGAAACAGAGCGATGGCTAGCTAGCTTCTATTTCCAGAAAATAATATCTAACCTTAGAGTAACATGTTCCAGGCTCTGCAGTCTCCATATTACAGCCTGTATGAAGTTCATATGATATTCTGTTTTGTGTTTAGATTACTGCTGTTGGAAAAGGACCACCGAAACTCCCCTGTACTGACTGAGCTTGTATCAAAAACATGCACATCCCTCACATCACCACTGGGTAATACACTCATATAATCATCATTTATGAGAAACGTGAGATATTAATATATTTTCTCATTATTGTTATTTTCTCCAGAAAATAGAAATTACTCATCCATACGGACAGAGGCCTTGTCAATTTTGGAGATACTCCTGAAAAGAATTGAAGGTACATTTCCAGATTTTTGGTTGAATAGACAGTGACACACCCACATCAGTTGTAACAGCTGTGAGTTAGGAAGGGCAACATGGTGGTGGATTGTTTAGCTTGTCCACCTCACAGCGGGAAGGTCCTGGTTTCTACGAGGGCGTTTCTAGGTTTCCTTCCACAGTTCAGAGACATACACATTAGCCTAAATGGTTGTTCCAAATTGCCCCTAGGTGGGTGACCTTAGTAAAATAAAGTAATATGGCAAATAAATGTAAGTTAAGAGTAAATCAAGCATGGACAGATTATTAAATCCATTAGCTAACCTACTGGGCTGGTTAGTCTCATGCTTTGCTTGCTTTAATTAAAGTATGTACTGACTCTTTCAGATCAGGGGTTTTAATGCATGTGGGAAAAATCAGTGTTTTGACTCAATGTTGGTGTTTCTTTGATGTATTTGTATGTAGAGAGCGACCAATGGGATTGCTTGTGTGAAAAGAGCCGTCAACAGCTGCAGCGTTCTCTTGCTACCATGGAAACCGACAGCCGTCCTGAACTGAAAGACAAGGCTCAAACACTGAGAAGAAAAATACAGGGTCTGCCTTAATCTCAAAACCTTCTCAAACACTCCTCTACAGTCAGAAAAAGAACCATTACATCACATATTTTGGCACAGAGCACAATAAGTTAAAAAAAAAAAAAAAGTAAAGCTGCATCCACTCATGGTTTAGAGTGTTGCTCCTCAGTGAACTTGCAGGCTGTTTGCACATTACCTGTGCCAATCACTTCAGTAATGTTGAACGCAGTTATGACCAGGTTCTAGGTGATCCAGATGTGTGTATTTTCTCTTTCCAAAGCAATTACAGTTGAAATGAAATGTTGGCTGTCAGACTAATGAACCTGCCACTTTAGCATCTATCTACACTGAACTTGTCCCTCAGTGGATTGTGTGACTACTGCTTTATTTCCTCATTCCACTTTAATAAAGAAACCATTTCCCTACACTCCGCTCCATTAGTGTGGTCCAGTAGAATGGAATGAAAACCCATTGCCGTACAATGACAGTTGAAATGTGAAGAGCTCATGTATATTGCATATTTAAAGTTGTTTGCCTCAATATTTGCATGTTTACATGGTGCTCTCTTTGGAAGGGGAGGGGGGTGTTGGGGGCAGGGAGACACTATCATTTTCCCAGAGAGGCATGTTCAATGGACTAGAACGTCATCTATGGGAATTTTTCCACAAATAAAAATACTTTGTGATCCTGGGGGGAGCTGCTGTATTTTTCTATCAAAAGAGAACTGGTTTAGGATTCGTTGTGGAACCACTGTAATCAAGGATGCATCAGAAGTAAACAGTAGAAGCACGATTAATTTTCTTTTACTGCACATATTTGTCTGACTAATATATAATGAGGACAGCATAGCCTCCTACAACCCTAGTAAGATTAAGCGGTTCGCCAAATGAGCGTGAGTGAGTAATCCTTAATCATTGTGCTCTGCCTTCTTTCCAAAATAAACCCACTGATTCCATGGTTGGCACTGGAAGAACCAATGTGTGGTACCCTTGGGTTAGCTTGTATTTTTTTTTCCAGTCTTTTTTTTGTGGTTGTTACACCTGTATCTCAAGAACTGCTTGACATGTCACAGTGAAATTTTCAGGGTAGCAACTTGGGACCAAAGGCTGAAACAGATTCATGAAGAGGTCAGCAAAAATGGCCACCAATTGATGATAAAGACTAATTAGTGGCTGGTGCCATTTCCCCCATCAGGGGCCTCTAGTTTTTGATTAAAATGGCCTGAAAGGAACCAGAATGGATCCCGTTTCCTGTTGATGGAAAAAGTGGTATGATTGGCCTACACAATCCATGTTGTTCTATCCAAAACAGGTTGAACTCAGGCAACTTTAACTTTCCTTAGCATAAATAGTCAAGAAATATTTTAACTGTGCACAAACAGTGAATTCCTAAATCCAACATTAAACCACACTGCACATCTACATTATGTACAAGATAAATATTTCTAATGGCCTCCTCAGGTTTCCATGCAGTCCATGTTAACCATTAGCAGTCAATACTTGGCTTTCACCTCACAAGAAACAAATTAGTGGTTGGATTGAACACAAATCAATAAAACCATGTCTTTTTATATCGGATTAGTTAAATGATGTATTAAGAGCACAGGCCCTGGTTCAACTAATTAATTAGATTAAAAAAATATGTAATGTAATAAATATATTGATGTGAACTAAATACAATGAGGTGGGGAGTGAATCCTGTTGAAACGGTTATATTTTTTCTTCAGGATTTACTAGTCAATCATCCTTCATCATCATCCTTCTAGGGAATTTTCTGCACTACAGCAGTGAGTTGCTATCTCAGTCTAATTTATCTTCTAATGAAGGCGTGACGGATTTCCATCACATGAATCCAAACATTAAAAGTACACAGCTACGAACTACTGTAATGCAAATAAGTACATAACATGTAAAGACAGCATTAAAAATTGCACCACTTTATTGAAAACAGTGAAACCAAACAAGATGTAAGGAATAATTAGGATGTAATATAAAGCCAATGTTTTGGAAGAAGGCAGTATAGATGAAGCAGGATAGAAAATATTAACATACTGTACAAACAAAATAATTCAGACCAAATCCATTCGAGACATTTGGTCCAGGTATTCATAAAGCACTGTAACTGGTACATAATGTTACGATGCCTTTACTGCCCAAACCAATCAATCACTGAACCTTCACATCAAATCCACAACTAAAAAACGCTGAAATTAAAGGTTAAGAACAATTATACCACTTACTTTAAACTGTATAGATACATGTTTGGAATAAAGAAATGGACTTTAACTTGTGAGTATCTCACGCTGGCGTTTATCCTTGGTCTTAGCTTTGTCGTGTGCGCGCTGGGCCAGAACTTTTCCCTCGTGTGTCTGAGCTGTGCGCGCCACTGTAGAAATACCGTCCACGAACTTAGTCTTAAACAGAACGTTGGCGTTTGTGAACATGCCGTCCTTCAGTGACACAACCACAAACTACAAAAGGGAAAAATAATAAATTCAGACAACTGATTTAACACAAATAAATATAAAAGGAAATAATAGTTCTAGAAATGCACTTATTCATAATCTCGCATGTATGGATTAGAACAGATAACCTGAGAGTGTGTGAAGTGAGTGCGCAGCATCTGCCCGATGTTCTGTGTGTGCGAGAGGTCGAGAGCGGCATCCACTTCATCTAGGATGTAGATTGGAGCAGGTTTAAACAGCAGCATGGCTAAAATCAAGGAAAGGGCCACCAGCGACCTGAAACACACACACACACACAACGTGACAATAATACATACTGAATTAAAACAGTTGCCATCGATTCTAGGTATTTGGATCCATCGCCTGACCTTTGACCTCCACTCAGTTCTGTCAAGTTTTCTTTCCATGTGTTTCCGAGAGCAACCTTAAACTCAAGGCCATCAAGGACACCACAGCCCTCGGGCGGAGCCAACCGAGCATCTGCTCCAGGCAACAGAGTAGAGAATATAGACCCGAAATCTTTATTCACCTAAACACAAAATCAGGCACAGTCATTTCCAGAACTGTGTTCAGGGCAGCAAGGCAAAAATAATAGAAAATCTTTTAGATCCCGACCTTTTGCCAGGCCACATTTAGCGCTTCGTTCTTTTTCTGGTCCAGCTCTTTGATCGTCTCCAAGATCTTCGCTTTATCGTTCTCAACAATCCTCTTCTTCTTTTTCAGATCATTATACTAATCACACAGCCATTTCCATATCAAAACCCAGCACTCCAAAGGAATAATCATTTTAATATTTACACAATCAGAGACCAAGAAGAAAAGGTTCCTACCCGTTCCTCAGCCTCACTGAGCATGTTCATGGCTCTGCGGTTGATGTTTCTCTCCAGCTTGTCTTTGGTTTCCTCCAGCCTCTTTAGTCTCTGACCAGCTTCTTTAGGGTTGTTCTCCTTGAAGTCGTATGCAGAGTTCGACTGGCCAAAGAGATGGCGCTCAGAAGAGATCCACTCGTTCTCAGCTAGCATACGGGTCACCTATGTAACGCCAGATAAACACGTTGACAATATCACATCATGATGACACTTGCCTTTCTGAAAATGTTTGATTTTGAATTTTAACCCTGCATGTGGGTAACTGTCCTTATGTATACACATGCACACCCCCTCACTCAGGCAGCATGAAAATTTTTTACCAAATGTGGGTCTTGGGCCAAAGAAGAACAATTAAATTTTCAGTGTGATACGGAGGCGAATCTGGGAGGGTTTCACCCACAATGTGTGGAAGAAAAAAATAATTGCTGAACATCCAAATTCCACATCATCTGCTAATAAAGCCTGGTCTGCACTCTCTGAGTGCATTTCTAGTTAATAATAATTTAGTTCCAAGTAGTTAAGGCCTTGCTTCTTATTCCTGATGCAGTGGTGACAGAGCTCAGGGTCAGAGAGGGTAAAGAGAAAGAGGCAGGGCAGTGATAAACTTGCATGTGAAAGAAAAAGTGTTTACAAACAATATTAAATACTGAAAGAGGTTATGGGTTATTGGTGAGCTCGAGTAAAAAATATATATATATAATAAAACAAAATAATAATAATAATTTTTACTGAGACAAGTACAGTACCAGAACCACTAATAATTTGCATGCTCTTATTACCTGTACACAACTGAGCTGCTAATTATCGTCTCTAGCTCACATTGAGTGGCAAATACGTCCTGTTTCATTACCTGGAATAATCTGGTTTAATTTAGTCGGGCAATGAGAGAGAGAAATGAGTGTGTAGGAGGAGAGCGAACGTTGAATGTGTGCGATCCGTCTCACACCCACCCTGGCAGCAGCGTCGGAACTGTCCTTCTTGTGCTTGCTGATGTTGTGTTCCAGCTCTTTGATTTTGAGCTGGGCGTCGTTGGTGTGTTCTCTTAAGCGGTTGGCTTCTTCGCTCTTCCCCTTGATATCTCGCTCCTGTGCCAGGATCACCTCCTTCTGCTGGGTCAGCTGCTCCTGCGCTTGCTGCACTGCATCCTATGCACACGTTGTTCCTTTCTTCAGTATATACGGCAACAATTTTCCTAACATTTCCCCCCTATAATTTTTATTGAAATCTCATTCAGTACAATTCAGTGCACTCTAATGCTGTTATTAGAAAATAAACTTCAGGGAGCTTGGGGCATCACACCACCCTTTAGTTTATTTGTGGGTGCTTTAAAGTTTGTGAACCCTTTTGAAGTTTCTATATTTCTGCATAAATGACACAAATCAGCAAAAGTATGTGAACCTCTAGGATTAGCAGTATTTTGAAGGTGATAATAGAGCCAGGTGTTGTCAATGAACTGGATGGACCAGGTGTGAGTGGGTGCCCGGTTTTATTTAAAGATCACTCCAACAGCAATGTGTCGAATAGTCAGCAAGGTCACAAAGAAACCCAGGGTAACTTTGAAGCCACTAAAGGCCTCTCTGACATTGCTAATGTTAATGTCCTTGAGTCTACCTTCAGAAGAACACTAAAATAGTGGTGTGCAGGGCAGGCCAGAAAGAACGCTGCCACCCACCTGTAGTACTTTTTGATTTAAAAATGGGAGGTATTATGTTAAGAGAAAGGAAAACACTACATTCCAGCATAAGAACTTTATCCCATCTGTGAAATGTGGAGGAGTAATATCACGTGGGCCTGTTTTGCTGCATCTAGGCCAGGACAGCTTGCCATCATTGCTGGAAGAATGAATTCTGAATTTTACCAGCAAATTCTAAAGGAAAATATCAAGATAACTGTCTGTCAATTCAAACACAAGAGAATGACCCTAAGCACACAAGTCGTTCTAACAAGGAATGGTCCAAATGAACGTCTGGGCCTGAATCCAAAATGCTGTGGAAGGACCTGAAGCAAGCAGTTCATTTAAGGAAATCACCAGAATCCCAGAGTTTAAACTATTTTGTGTGGAAGGAAGGGCTAAATTTCTTTCAAGGGTTCCATTTTTGGCACTAGGAGAAAACCCAAATGATGTTTAGGTGATCTTTTCAGAAACTTCCAAGCACCACTGTAAATCCAGCATTAATGATTTGCATGCTCCTACCTTATTGGCTGCAGCCTCAGTGGTCATTGCACTGATCTGTTCCTGTAAAGCCTTCATTGCCTCATCCACAGCCTGAATCTGCTGTTCATAGCCAGCCTGCTCCCGCTTCAGCTCCTCAAGCTCCAAAGCCACTGCATCAGCCTCCTACACACACAAATATAGGAAGAAACAGATTTTTTTTTTTTAGATTAATGGACATTTTAAAACTTGATACATTTTACATGATAGACCGTGTCTCAAAAGTGTAGATCCACAGGCATTTTTCTTTTATATGAACTTTTACGCTAATGAACGCAAGCCTACATTCATATCAGATAACTATTAACTAACTCCTTCATATATTTTACCTGAATTACTCTGAAGCTTTATTTAGGACTACGGTACCTGCTGTCTCTCCTTGAGTCTCTTGTTGAAGGCGTCTGCTTTGCTTTTTGCCTGGTTGAGTTTCTGTTGAGCTGCTTTCAGCTCTTTCTCTCTCTCTGCCTCTGCATTCTTCATCTTGTTCTCCAAGACTTTGTACTTTTCCTCTGCTTTCTTCTGCACCTCCTTCGTCTTCTTCAGAGTCTCCTCGCTTTCCTCTAAAGCAGGAAATGAAACAGACACTCAAGAAACTTCTTTCAAAAAAATAAAATAAAAATCAATAAACTGAAATCATTTGGTACGGCATGACACGTCTCATCACATCCACTGTATATTACAATCCACTAGATTATTAATGTGCATTGTTCTATTAAAATGATGATCAATCAGATGTGCTGGACACCACAACATGCAGCCTTCAGTAGACCGGTCAAATTCTCTCTCTCTCTCTGTCTGCCTTTGTCTACGTACCAATGGTTTGGCGAAGGTTGTCAAGCTCTTCCTGCTGTTTATGGAAAGAGCTTTGTTGGAGTTTGGTTTCCAGGATCTGAGCTTCTTCAGTTTTAAGATCCAGCTGCTGCTTCAGCTGGCGATACCTAACAGAGACGAAAAAAAGGGTATCTAGCTTTCTTTCCTGGAGTAATAGTTCATAGCAAATCAAGTATTAGCTGGCCAAATCGACACCAATCAGGAAACCATTAATTAGGAAAAAGTTGTGACTGTGTGTAAAATGTAAATGATAATAGAATGCAATGACTTGCAAATCTCATAAGCCCATATTTTTTTCATTATGGAACACAGAAAATATATTCTGAAAAGGAGAGATTTTACTAGTACATAAAAAACATATTAGCTCAATTTGAATTTGATGGCAGCAACATATCTTAAAAAAGCTAGGATCGGGCAAGAAAAGTCTGGAAAAGTAAGTGGTGTTTTACATTTACAGCATTTGGCAAACGCTCTAATCCAGAGTGACTTACAATTATAATTATTTTTTATACAACTGAGCAATTGAGGGTTAAGGTCCTTGCTCAAGGGCCCAACAGTGGTGATAGTGGGGACTGAACCACTGACCTTAGTAACCCATCACCTTAACCACTAAGCCACCCACCGCTGCTCACGCTGGTATTAAAAAGTTCCTCAACGTAAAATTGCAAAGACTGAATATTACATAATACAAAGCACATATCATCATCAAAAGAATCAGAGAATCTGGGGAAATGTTTGTGCTCATGGGAAAAGGCTGAAAATCAATATAGAATGCTGGAGATCTTCGGGGCTTCGGGTTGCACTGCGTTAAAAACAGGCATGATTCGGTCATGGAAGAATCACAGAATAGGCTCGATAGCACTTCAACAAATAACTGTCTGTGAACACACTTCAGAGAGACGCAGGCTTTTGAACTGAGTGTTGATAATAAACCGGAGGGCCCCTCTCCTTTGTAGTACAGGGGATGGATGGACGGACCGACGGCTCCGTCTGCAACCGTATTTGAGCATAAATGACCCATTAGGCATAAACTAGTTTGTACCCATGACAAATTGCCAGGTAGCCATTCGGTAATACACAGTGACGTTTAGTTTCCTCCTCATACAGAAAAGATATTATTTGAAAAACGTTTTTTTTTTTTAACCACAAGTCAATAAAACAGTAGTTTGTCCCTTTTCTTTTTTTAAACTCCAAATAAAAATGCACTAACCTGGACACAATATCTAATTTAAACACGGCAATTTACAACAAGAACTCAGTTACTCCAGTTTATACCTCACTGAAAAATAACCAGGATCAGTGGATTTTTAATGCTTACTTTTCTGCAGTTCCCTTAAGGACACCGAGTTCCTTTTCCACAGTAGCAAGCTCTGACTCTTTGGCCCTTAACTGGTCTTGTACATTTTTCACCTCGGCCAGCTTGGAAAGCACGGATGCAGTCTGAGCCCGAGCACCTGTACACAAAGTACACCATTTCATACACTACTGTTTTGAATAATTATCTACAAATATATCACATTTATGCTCAGTCAGCACAGCATGACTCTCTTGGTACTCGCCTCCGGTCAACGTTCCCTGGGGATCAAACACGTCTCCACCGAGCGTGACAGTTTTGGTGCTGACGCCTTTATTAAAAGCAACTTTCTTGGCGTTGTCCAAAGTATCGCACACCAGCGTTGTTCCGAAAACATATTCCATAGCCTTCCGCAACTCAGATTCGTAACCCACCAATGACAGAGCCGTGTGAACGTTGTCCTCTCCCACCTGACACATTAAAAAAATTTAAATGCAGCTGTCAAAAAAAATAAACAATAATCAATATATAACCCACTGGAAAACGGGCTTTCACTTGATGGTAATTACAATGTTTTTAGCAGTGCGGACCACTCCATCATTCAGAGTTCGGGAAGAAATCTTGTTCAGAGGGATGATGGTGTATCTGCGTTTCAGTTCACCCTTTTCCAGAAGTTTCTTTCCAGTTACCTAAAAATAATGTAAAAAGTACTTGGTGGAATCAAACCATATTAAATGGAAAAACGGCCAAGCAAAAGCAATGTCACTTTAAAATCAATGTTTTTTTTAAATAAGTAGATAAATAAAGCTGGCACTACAGAGCGCACAGCAAGTAAATGTCCAGAAACCTAATATACAGTTTTGCCTCTGTAAAGCCGAATATACAAAAAGTGACCATGTGAGCTTGAATCAAAGCTGAGGTGATCCATATTAGTTACCGTGTTTCCCCGATAATAAGACACTGTCTTATTTTTTTTTTTGGTTCAAAAAACACCATAGGGCTTATTTTCGAGGTAGGTCTTATTTTAATTAACATTAACAGCAATTTCAATAAACA
>JAOUQZ010000032.1:8949479-8975551 GCA_028564935.1 Neosilurus hyrtlii | reverse complement strand
TTAGCTAGGTCTTATTTTCGGGGTAGGGCTTATTTTGGACCGTTCGGCTGAAGTAAGGGTAGGTCTTATTATCGGGGTAGGTCTTATTATCGGGGAAACACGGTATTAGTTATTCACCTATTAGTGAGACGAATACAGCAAATGTAGTGATCCCATGTCATTTCGCTCCAAAGTTACCACACTAACAACCCTTGATGAGCTGAATATATAGAAAAAGTGACCTTGTGAGTTTGAAATAAAGTCAAGATGACCCATAAAACACCAAATTTGGTGATCCCATGTCATTTGCTTCCAAAATTATCACACTAACAAGTTACATGGATGGACAGACGGACAGAACCCATTTTTATAAATAAATCAATAAGCCAAAGGGATTGGGATGCATCTAGCTTAACTTACCTCAGTGTCCACCACTACGTTGTAGAGTCGACCACCTGCCACCACCTCCAGAGCCGTAGCGTTACACACATCGGTTACTGTGAAGAGATTTGCCACCAAACCCTTGACTTTACTGCGGTCCCAGTTCTTCTCAGGATCTCTGTAAAACCCCCAAAATGTGAATTCAAATCCTCTACACGGGAAAATGGCTTAATTTCAATCATCCTCCATCATCGGATTCAGAGACACGCAAGATGTCTACCTCAGTACGGGTCATCGATATTCTACTGTATTATTTCACCTTACATTTCATAAGCTATAGCAGGAATGGTGGCACCTTCACTTTATTTACCTTTTTATTGAGCATGAAGCGTCGTAAAATTATTTATTAGTTTAAAAATTGCAAAACTACAGCTATGCTAGCACTTTTTCTTCTTACGTGTATTCGAAGCGCAGGTTAGGAAACTGCCCCATGAAGTTCTCGTATTTCTCCCGTAGTTGGTTGGCTTCACGAGATAGCTGCCTTTTCTGTTCAATCAAACGTTCCTCTCGACCATCTTAGACACAACCACACAAGCATTAATATTCTACAAGCAGATGTTGATTGGTTTACAGATGCTGCTATAAACAGTTATGTTTATGTTTAAAACCTTCGTAGTTGAGTTTCTCAAGTTCGGCCTGCAATTTGTTTCTGCATTTCTCCACAGCCTCGAAGGCGTCCTGGTCTTTTTTATACCCGCTGTCCATCTTCTTCACATGAGCCTGCTTGCTTTTCAGCTCTTGTTGAGCATGTTTTAGCTTCATTTGAGCCTGAGAGACAAAAAAAAATCTTATCTAGCAAATAATTCCACTGTAGATTATTTCCACCTTTGTGAGTTTTGGTGAAAATGTTACCTGCTTGGCCTCCGTATCCGCTTTGCTCATGTCGTTCTTACAGGTCATCATCTGACCCGCCAGCGTGGCCGCCTCACCGTCCTCATTAGCTGAGAGGCCGGCAGATATAGCCTTAAAGTGCTGCTGAGCCACTTCCAGTTCCTCAGCATCCTTCTGCCCTTCCTCCTGCACAGCTCTCAGTTGCTCCACTGCCTTCACCACCTCACCTTCTTTTGATGACAACACCTTTTTGTCCTTGTGTACAGAAAAAAAAGAAGTTGGGTTTTAAAAGGGCTGAACTATTTATTGGAGGCTGAAGCCTATCTCAGCCTACACTGGGCAAAGGCGGGGTACATCACGAACAGCTCGCCAGACCATCACAGGACAACGCACACCCAACCACTCACATCCTCACCTAGGGGCATTTTAAAACAGCTAGTCAGCTTAAAGTGCATGCCTTTGGACTGTAGGTGGAAACCAGAGTACCCAGAGGAAACCCAGGCAAGCATGGGCAGAACATGCAAACTCCACACAGGAACACCCCTCATCTTGAACCCAGGACTTTCTTGCTGTAAAGCAGATGTGCTAATCACTGTCACCGTGCCGCTCCAATATAAACATTTTACAAGGGAAACTAGCTCTCTAGCAGACGTTGCTCACGTGATGAAAATGTAATACCGACAAAGGTGAGCTAGGTTTAGAGCCAGCTAGGTCTTAGCAATATTAGTCTCAAATGGTTCCTGCCATTTTCCCTAGCAACCCTGCTCCAGGGGTGGAATTTAGCAACACTGAGCTACTGCCAAAAGGACTAGTGAAATTATGAAACTACTAGTCCTCCTTCATAATTACTGGTCAGCAACACTGTATCTTCTTTGCCTACTCGATTTGTCAGGTTGCCAGCAGGATGACTTGCTAGTTTTCACTTATTTTTAATCTGATATTTCACTCGCCCTACAGATTTTTGACTTGACACGGGCCAGAAACTAGTGTCAATTTCCACCCCTGCTGCACCCTCTAATACATTAATAAAACACCTAGCAGTCTACTGGAAGACATGCTAAATCAAGGCAGTATGCTAATTATAAGTGACTGATGGTAGCTATAAGCTGTGTACACCTAATACACTGCTGGAAACAGGAAAACTGTTCAATCAAACCCAACAAGACCCACAAATATAAACATACACATTTAACATCCATGATCTTTTACCTCTTCCATGTTTTTCACAAGTTCTTTCCTCTTTTTAGTTTCATCCTTAAGGTTTTGCTTCTTCAGATCGAGAGCACTCTGAGCTTTCGTGTCCATTCGCTGTGCCTCAGCAAGAGCATCCTCCAGAGACTTCAGAACACCTGCCACCTCCTATACACACACACACACACACACACACACACACACACACACACACACACACACACACACACACACACACACAGACCCGTTACTGATCATAATCATCTTCCGCTTGTTCCAAGGTCAGTGGCCCAAGCAGTGAGATCCAGACGTCCCTCTTCCCAGTCACTTCCGCCAGCTCTTCCGGGGGCGTTCCCAGACCAGCCAAGAGACCTAGTCCTTCTAACATGTTCTGGGTTGACCCCAGGGTTATTCCCGGTTGGACATGCCCGAAACACCACACCAGGGAGGCGTTCAGGAGCCATTCTAATTAAATGCCCGAGCCACCTCAAGTGGCTCCTCTCAATGCTGGGGAGCAGCGGATCTACTCCGATCTCCTCCTGGATGGCTGAGCTTGTGGATGTGAACTGACAAGTACAGGATAAGGAACACATGAGTTCCAAACAAATACGCATATCCAGTGCACAACAACCATACCTGTGGACACCTTTGCCTTTGGGGTTAAACTAGGGTTAAATTTAGTTTCCATACATAAACTAAAACTAAACGTTTCTTTAATATTTATGGGCGGAGTCTGTACCTTGTCCCGGTTCTTCTCCAGTACTTTAATCTCTTCGCTGAGCTCACTGATGCGGCCTGCGTTCTTCTGCATGCTGCCCTGGAGCTCGGCGATGGAGCTCTGCATCAGCTGCAGGTCCTCCGCTGACTTCAGCTTGGTCTCTTCGGCACACACAAACTGCCACGCCACGTAGAGTCGGCTCAGGTGCTCGATCTCCCGCATCAGCTTCTGGTACTCCAGGTATGAAGAGCGCTCCTGATGAGTTTTGCATGGAATACAAGATTAGCTGAAGTCACTGTTACAAATGATGCATCCAGTACTAATCTTACTGAGGAAAGGAAGTACCTCTTTCAGCTTCTCCATCGCAGGGGTGATCTCCTCATCAAGGATCTACAGCAGTTACAAAACACACAGGAAAATGAAGTGCAACTCCCAACACACGCGCACATACGATACACACACAGACGCAAGCACAGGCACACATACACACACCCAGACACCTACACTGACGCACGCACAAGTACACACATGCATGCATAGATGCACACACAGACACATACACATGCACCCACATGTACAGAAAGAAACACACACGCAAAAATAAACAGACGGACCGTTTGTATCTCTTTCAGTTTTGCGTCCTTCTTCTCAATGGTTTTCTGAGCGCTGATCTTCTTGCACTCGTACATCCTGGTACCGGCGGCTTCTTCAATCATGGCCAAAATCTACACCATGATGCCAATGCAACATGAGGAAACATGAAACGTTATATTTACACTATGTAGCTTTTATTCCAGAAAGAATAAACAGACATACATAATTACTTTAAATAAATAGATACTTTATATATACATTTAACATAATTGAGTAATTAAAAGACGAGCAGCTCCTCACCTCAGGGGGTTTCATATTCAAGACTTTGGTAATTCTCCCCTTAAAAATAGGGGAAAAAAGATGACATGAGTGTACTGTAAAAAATGTATACAAAACAAAGAATAAAAAATAATAATCATCCACATCTTTAGGTTTTATCATTTAATAAAAAGAAAACCACCCTAAACATTACCTGCATGATAAGAAAATGTGGGTTGTTGACGTTCAGCCCAACAGAACAGAAGAGATCCTGGACACGCATATTGTTTGCATTCACGCCATTAATGAGATATTTATTCCGCCCACCAATAACAACCTGCAAGAAAACCACAGGAAAGTAATTTATTTAATGACACTTAGAGATGAGGTTTGTTCACAGCTGTTAAGCAGAACCATTAAGGAGCAGCAAGTCAGCTGGAAAAAGCATGAGCATAAACAGGTGAAGGTCACAATTTTATTTTAGAAATCATCACAGATCACTTCACTGTGTCCTGACTGTCAATCATCGCATCATCAGTCCACAGAAAAACTGTTCTTGTTACTGTGATGCTGCTTTAAAAACGTTAAGCTGGACCTGTCTAGTGATGGTGATCTCATCGTGGGTCTCGAACCCCAGGGGACTCTGCTTCTTGTTCGAGTTGTCGAAAGTGATCGACACCGTGGCTTTAGTGATTCCGGCGAGTCCATTTTTGTAGACTAGATCTTGCAGATTTGATGCTCTAACCTGAAACAAAACATCAGTGAAACAGTCATAAATTTGTGAACAGGAAGTGTCCATATGCAATATGTCTACAAAACCAAAAAAAAAAAAAACACAGTCATATTGTAGGTGCCTGACAGAAAAAAACCTGATTTAATGTATTACAATATTGGCATCACTGGGAGGGTATGGAAGCACATTTCCACCACTTGAGAAAAAAAAAAAGTCGGCGATTACGAGTTAGTAGGTCATAATTCTTAATAATGACGCAAAGTCCTAATTCTGAGATGCGACGTTGAAATTCTGTTAGTAAGTCATAATTCTGAGTTAGTAAGTCACAATGCGATGCTAAATTGTCATTCTGAATTAGTAAGTCAAAATTATGAGATGCCAAGTCGTACTTAAGAGATGCTAAGTTGCAATTCTGAATTAGTAAGTCAATTATGAGATGCTAAGTCATAACTATAGGATGCTAAGATGTAATTCCGCCTTAGTAAGTCATAATTATGAGATGCTTAGTTGTAATACTGAATTAGTAAGTCATTATTATAAGACGCTAAGTCGTAGTTGACTTAATAACTCAAATATGACTTAAATCACAGCCATAAATAAAGTGAAGAGAGATGAGTGAGTTGCTCTGCCGCTGAACTGCATGCGAAATCGCCTATTTTAATTGGTCCATAGAAGTAAATAGGAAAAGTTTGAGGGAAATTAACAGTACCTTTAAGCTCTGATTGGTATTCGCACCGGTGAGAAACGTTACATCATTTGAGAACATTTCACCTCAATGTCACGTCACTCATTTTGATGGCGTTCAGTGATTTTGTATGGCTGCTTGTCGCTTCCTGTGTGGATGTGGCTTGCGTAGCCTCTTATAATTATGACTTAATGGCCTCTGATAATTATGATTAACTTGTACTTATTGCTCAGTGGCCTCTCAATTATGACCACGCTATATCTCAATGGTGACTCAGCTACAGCAAAGTTATGACTTACTAATTATGACTGAGTATGTCATAATTATGACTTACAAGTAGATTTGTTTTCCCTCTAATGGCAGGAATGGGCTTAAACATGTACTTTAAAGAGTTTCCCAGCGATACTTGGATGACTCTTCTGTGTTTAAAGTAAACAATCAGGACCAGCTCTGTAGTGAAATCCTGCTAGATGTCCTCCACAGATGTGAACAGACACATGAATCAGCACTAAAAGTGGAAGAGATGGTCCACTGTTACCGGTTTTTACAGTAAACTTAAATCTTGTTGTTTCTCACACACGAAGTTTCGCACCAGTGAGTCAGAGATTCTTCTTGTTTGTATATTTTTTGATGTGGAATAAGTGAGATTATGATATTTAAGATGATAATATCTGACAGATAAAGAATTTTGAATCTTTGTGACTCCTGACATTCTCAGGAAGTGTTAGCTTGTTTGCTAGCAACACAGCTGAAGCCGGATTAGCATATTCTTACCTGGGATAAGTTGGAAATACCGAGAAGGAAACAGATGGAGTCGAGGATGTTGGACTTTCCGCTGCCGTTGAGGCCGGTGATGGCGTTGAAAAGCGGGTCGAAGCCGTTGATTTCTGTTCTCTCCGCGTAGGACTTGAAGCCCTCTAAAATTATAGACTTTATATACATTTCAAAACGAGTCCTACCAGAGCTGCAGTATGTTCCGAAACAACTAAACAACAACCCGAGAGGGAAAATAAAACCCTTGTTTACGCACTTTTAATCTACTCGCCTCCTGCGCGCGTGAGCCGAGCTCACCCACAACTCAAAATTTGGCGCCAACCAGCTCTCCGCGGTCGTTTTTCTTCTTCGGTGGTGTTGCGTGTTGAATGTGTACACTGCCCCCTACTGGATGCACCCTGAACACACCTCCCTCCTTTTAATTCGTTTTTCAAATGCAAAATACAAACAAGATTAATACATATGCCTACCTCAACCCACACTGGTGGAAGCCAGACCATCCCAGGGCCAACACACACACACACACACACACACACACACACACACACAGCTAGCGGCAATCTGAAGTAGCCAACTAGACCATTCATTCATCCATTCATTCATTCATTTTCTGAAGCGATTATTATTCCTAATTAGGGTCGCAGGGAGGCTGTTGCCCATCTCAGCCGACACTGGGCGAGGGCAGAGTACACCCTGGACAACTCGCCAGGCCATCACATCCAGTTAGACTAATGTGGATGTTTTTTGAACTGTGGGAGGAAACCAGAGTGCCCGAAGAAAACCCACGCAGATTAAAACCCACGTAGATTAAAAGTGCATAAACAAGTGTTTTATTTTCGCTCTCGGGTTGTTGTTTAGTTGTTTCGGACTATGGAAAAGAACAGGAAGAACATGCAAACTCCACACAGAAACACCCAAGCCGAGCCCGGCACTCAAACCCAAACCTTCCTGTTTACAGCAAACCAAAGAACAAAAAAGTAAGGATTATATAGCAATGGACTGAAAGAACCATTTTACAATATGTGTTAGTGTGCGGCAAGTAAATGTCCAGAAACCTAATATACAGTTTTGCCTCTGTGACCTTGAAAAGTAGGTTAAGGTCACTCACCCACAAACTCATCCTAGCACTCATAGTAGTGAGCCAACATAGCAAGTTTGAAAGCCCCAGCTTCAGCACACTGCAAGTAAATGTACGGAAACTAAAGTGTGACGGATAAACAGATAGACAGATGGAGCCCATTCCTATTGCTCCTGAGCCACTTTGTGGGCGAAAGCTATAACGCATGCATGTACATACACACTTTCCCAAATATAAAAATGAACAGGGATTCCACTGAAAAAAAAAAGTCACTCAATCACTCATTTGTTGAACCACTTAATCCTACAGGGGTCGTGGGAAGGCTGGAGACTGTCTCAACCGTTATTGGCCAAAGGTGGGGTACACCCTGAACAGACCACCAGACCACCGCAAGGCTAACACACACCCAAAACCATTCACACTCATACCTAGGCAATTTGAAACAGCCCATTTGCTTAATGTGCATGTCTTTGGGTTGTATGAGGAAACCAGAGTCCCCAGAGGAAACCCACGCAAGCACGTGGAGAAAATGCAAACTATATCAATATTTATTGCAAAAGTTTGAATGATATTTGATATCTATTATCACTTTAAAGAGGACAGCAGTGATATTTTTAAACTTGAGTGTCAAAGCTTTCTGTCTGAGAAATTACAGCGACTGCTTGATTCACTCTACTTAGATCAACATCATACATAAATAATTTCCAAGCAGCCTAGGAAACCCATCGAAGGAATATGCTGCTGGATTCAACCGTTTGATAAACATCCAAAAATATATATGACTATAAATATAATTCACTGAAACAATTTGGATCCTTTTTTTTTTTGGCACCCAGACGACACAGTGGCGTAGTGGTTAGCACTTCTACATCACAGCAAGAAAGCCGTGGCTTTGAGCTCCCCAGTGAGGGCATTTCTGTGTGGAGATTGCGTGTTCACTCTGTGCTTACATGGATTCCCTCAGTTTCCTCCAACATCCCAAAGACATGCACATTGGGCTAATTGGCAGTTTCAAATTTCTCCTGCCTGTGAGTGCGTATGATTGTGTGTATGTGTTGTTCCTGCCTGGTATGGTTAGCGTTCAGGGTGTCCCCGCCTTCGCTCAGTGTTGGCTGCAATAGGTTCCAGCCACTCTGCAACCCTATAGGTTTAAGCGGTTCAGCAAATGAGTGAGTCAGCATGTCCTCCTGGAGGTAGGCCCTGGGGTAGTACCAGAACTTGCTGAAGGGATTATATATCCCATCTGGCCTGGGAATGCATTGGGATTCCCCAGAAGGAGCTGGAGAGTGTCGCTGAGGAGAGGGATGCCTGGGTTTCCATCCTAGTCCTGTTGCCACAGCGACACAACTTTGGATAAGAAGAAGATGGATGGAGGGATGGATGGATCAGGGTGTCATGTGACTATTCTTACTTGGGTACAAATAGGCATTTTATTTTTCCTTTTTTTGTATGAAGTTCATGGTTGGTCCATTATAAGGAGCCAGTTTAACAAAATGACTGTAGGCAGTAAATAAATGTGAATATAAAGATAGACAAAGTTTTCATGGACACGTTTATTATGTTTGATATTTTATTTATTACATGTTCCAGAATTTTTAAAGGAAACATATGGTTCGGCTCAGTGGAACTGGAATTCACTTTTTCAGTTCAGTTGTATTTGTATAGCAATTTTTACAGCTGACATTGTTGCAAAGTAGCTTTACATATTCACTGATCGCTGCTAACCCAGTCTTACCAATGCTAGGATTTGAGATTAAGAAATGTGCAAAAGAGAACATAGTTCAGTTCAGGATCACCTGTCATTTTCAAACCTTTACACAGTACAAGCTCAAAATTTCTCCATGTGAAAAGTTTCGCCTCTAGGAGCCTTCTCACAAAGTTTGTATTCTGATGACGGACTTGTCTAGGTTTTGTGTGAGGAGTCAGTAGCTCAGATGGGCACAGGGCACAAGGAAAGACACACCAGATTGAAGGCATAGAAGCAGATCCGCATTAAGACCATGCAGTCACCTCTGTTCGAGTATATGGACGTTGGCTTGATGTATGTCCAGTCAAAATTCCGAAGATGGAGCTCGGTGTGCTGATGTGAATCACTAAGCGCAACCAGACAGCGGGCCAGGCTGTACTTCGCAGCACAGTTCACTGCTTTCATAGACCGCACCTTGTCAAAGTGCATCAGGAAACAGGGATCATCCTATAAGAAAAGAAAATGCATTGTAAAACTTAAAGATAGTAACAATGTGTACATATTTTACAATTTGTAATTATATAGATTTAGCCTCTGGACTTTAAATCTCCAGCCTGATGAAAGGGGCTGAAACTCACCAAACAGGCTCGGAGTAATCTTTAGAAATGGCAGTGGTGGCTCAGTGGTTAAGGCTCTGGGTTACTAATCCAAAGGTTGGAGGTTCAAGTATGCCACCACTGTTGGGCCCTTGAACAAGGCCCTTAACCCTCAGTTGTATAAAAATGACAAATGTAAGTCACTCTGGATAAGGGTGTCTGTTTCTTGAATGCTGTAAATGTAAATGGTACTGGCTATCTGCTGTAACTGCCTGATGTACAGCGACTCTGGGCTGTGACTCCCCATGTGGACCATTTAACAAGCCAGTTCAGTGTATTTCATTATATTTAATACATTTTAGGGTCAACAAATTCCTTTATAATGTACATAAGCTTTCTTTCAGCTTGCAGAAATATAACCCTCACAGATTATTTCCTTATAAGATATGTATTTTGCTCATCTGATTAGATCCTTAACTTATGATCATGCCCTTGTTAAGATTTATCAGGTATTTTTGGAAGAACACTTAATAGATAACACTGGGTAAGGATGGAACTATACAGAAATGACTGCCTTAGACACCATTTTAGAAAGGTTGAGGTTTAAATGTAAACCAGTGCCCCTAACTTTATTAGACCTGTTTAGATGCTTGGCTTGTTACCATCATCAGAAATGTCTTTATATCACATATTCCAAGTGTTAAAGATGTGAAAACATCTGTAAAAAAGATTTTCTTTGAGCTTAATTGCTGGAGAAGTAAGTGGCGAGGTTGTGGGACTGAAATAATAATGAAGTTTAGCAAGTGCACATGGAGAACATAAACCTTTACCAAGCAATTCCAAATATACCCCAAACAGTTAAAGATTTTCCTATCTCACAATATTCAAGAATCCTTTAAAAAATTCCTGGGTCGAGAATTTATTTCAGATCATCTTTAAAATCCAAGTCTTCCTTTTCCAAAGCCCCAGCTGTGGTAGAACTTTCATGAACATCTGCCCATAACCTTTTGTGTAATCCTGCTAGTAAAAACACACAAACCGAAAGTAAAACATAATCTCCTTGTAGAGGTATTTAAATATAATGGGTTCTCATGTCATAAACAGGGTGGCGCAGTGGCATTTTGGTTAGCATGTCCACATCACAGCAAGATGGTCTTGGGTTTGAATCCTGGGCATTTTTGTGTGGAGTTTGCATGTTCTCCCTGTGCTTGCGTGAGTTTCCTCCAGGTACTCCGCTTTCCTCCCACAGTCTAAAGACATGCACATTAAGCTAATTGGCTATTAAAATTGGCCCTAGGTGTGAATGTGAATGGTTTTGTGTGTGTGTGTTGGCCTGCGATGGTCTGGCAAGCTGTTCAGAGTGTACCCCAGGGTCGGTTGTGATAGTCTCCAGGCTACCCGTGACCCTATTAGGATTAAGTGGTTCAACAAACGCATGGATAAATGTCATAAATCTAGAATTTTATTGGGTTTGCCTATAGAAAGCAAGAATGATTTATGAATAAAATATTTAAAGTGATGATTGCGTAAGTTTTTCACCTCCACTGCTGTGAGACCAGTAAATGAATTTTGATCTGATCAGTTACCATTAGTATTCATATAATTAGCTGGGTGGAGGCCAATTATGTGTAAGAAAAGTAATCCCAATAAAGACACCTGTCTCTGGAAGATCTCAAAATTTGTTAGCAACATACAGCATCATAAATGAGCATCAGTCAGGCGTTTGTTACAAAAAAGGAACCATAAAATATTCTGCAGTGCACTAAAAAAACCCAAAAATGAGTAAATATATATAAATAATAATAATAATTATAAAGAAAGTACATTCAGTAGCACGACCTTAGCTCTTCCTACTCAAAAATATCTACCAAAATTCAGTAGCCAAGTAAAGAGGGCATTAATCAGAGAACCACGACAACTAATTCTTACATTTCATCCAGACACTGATAAGTATATATGCAATAACATTATTTTTAAATGTAATTTTTTGTTAATATTTTTGTGATCTATTATCTAAATGAAAAATGTATAGAATTCACTGTAACTAAATAAATAATAATGTGAAATGTAGTATAATGATATTCATGAAATATTCATTCATAAAGATATTCTTTAAAACTTATAAGACTCATTGAGAATAAATTCTTTCTTTTTAATTTTAAAAATGATGTCATATGTAATTGCTTACACACTGCAATCAAATAACAATAATGTTGGTTGTCTGGCTGCTCCTTACCTTGAGCTCTGCATATAAAAACACATACCAGAGCTTTCACTTAGATTAATCCTTAGGAAAAAAAATATATTGCAGCTGTAGTTTATATATGAGATTAAACAAAAAATGTTCTGATAATTGAAGTTCAGTTAAATCAACTTTGTTTGAGTTCAACATTGTTTGAGTTGTTTAAATCATTGTTGAGTTGATTTGTTTGAGTAGTGTTTGTTTGGTGTTAGATTTGTTGGTGTTTTTATTATTTAAGTGGTGTTTGTATTATTGTATTATTTGATTGGTTGAATTGCTTTTAAGCTGTTTTGACTAGTGTTGGAGTTGGTTGTGTAGCATTTGAGTTGTTTGCATTTTTGAGTGCTGTTTGTGTGGTGCTTGGTTTGTGTAGTGTTTGAAAAGTGAATGTTTTTGAGTGGTGTTTGAGGTTTTTTTTGACTGCTTCTGATATGTCTAGCATAACTCATTAAGGCATTTACCATTTCTTTTGACTGGAACAATAAGCACTGGATTTAAAATATTCAGTCTAGTAAAGGTTTGGCTTACTGTGTCAGGGTCCCTCCCATCCAGAATCCTCAGTTCTTCAAGAGTCCATACCTCCGTCCTCACATAGTGGTCTTCCAGTCCAACACGACGAGATTTCTTACTCTTGGCAGGGTGAGATTTTTCACACCGCACCACTGAGATCTGGACTTGTTTGCACTTAGATACTACACATGAAAATACAAACTTTATTTCCCTCTTGTATTACATTCACACTGTATGTACTATAGGCTAATAAGCAGGAAACAGATTTGGCTAATTTTAATTAAACATGCTGTGTTTTTTTATTTTATTTATGTATTTATTTATATATTTAGACGTCATGTTCATTAAATAATATATAATAAGTATTAGCACAAGAGTTGAAATAATTGTAAATAAATGGTACATAATGCAAATGATTATAAAAGAGATATTTTTATCAATACTGATAATAATGTTTTCAAATGTTTATCAGCAAGCACAAAATAAATGAGATTCAATGATGTTTTAATGCTTGTATTTGTCAAAATACTAGGCTACAGATGTTTTACCTAAGTAAAAGATACGTATCTCAAGCAACAGCTTCATTATAATTCTAACATCATAAATCTAATAACTTTGTTATTAGTAGTAGCCAATCACAAAGATAAGAATCCAAACCCGATATTATTCCCATGTACATTAGACATCCAAGCACAGGTGACTTACTGGATACACAGACAAAATGCCGTCCACTTTTTCCTTCCTCAATCTCTATAAACTCCACCAGTTTTTGTTTTTCTGGTCTGAACAAGACTCGCTGCATCTCTTCTTTCAACAGTGATGACATCTCGGAGAAAAAAATGAAAAATGAAAAAAAAAAACAGTGCTAAATTGATGGATATTTAAAATAATTAACAAATGTAATCAGCAAAAACAGAATTAGGTTTGCTTCGGCTTCAGATGAGTGTGTGGTGTTTCTTGTGCCGTCTCTCTCCTCTACTCCACTTGCTTGAGCTTCAGAAGTTTTCAAGTAGCAGCTCCCCCTTAACCCTCCATTATAAAAGCACAGACTAAAGACCAGTTGCTTTGAGACCACTCAGAATATTTTTTGCGGTGCTATCAACCATAAAGGTCCAATTTGTAATCGATTACGAAATGCATAATTTATGCCTATAAAATTCATTCACACAAGTGCCCACCCACTCTTCCACTTCTTGAAAGTGTATACACACAAACCCAGAGGCATTTATTATTGTTGGGAAAAGATAATCAATAACTTCCTGTGTAAAGATGTCAGATGCCACTGAACAGACGCCAAATAACTGAGTTTCAGCTGGAAAAAGCACTGTATTAGATTGGCCCTCTTTGTGTAAGGAAAGACGGAGGGTAAAGTGCCATAGGAAATCCTGAGAGATTTCTCCAAAGTGGTTTCACTTTATTTAAAATGGAAGAAAAGCACTCACACACCAGCAAATAAGTAAGCTAGGAAGGAATAATATTCACATGCAGAATGAACTATGTTTATTTCGCTAATCTTTTGACAGACTGAGGCAGTAAAATGATGTTGTAGTAGTTAGCACGTCCACTTCACAGCAAAAAAGGTACTGGGTTCAAGTCCTGGGTCGGCGAGGGGGTTACTGCGTGGGCTTTGCATGTTTTCGCTGAGCTTGTGTGGGTTTTTTCTGGGTGCTATGGTTTCCTCCCACAATCCAAAGACATGCACATTAGGCTAATTGGCCTCTAGGTGTGAGTGTGAATGGTTGTGTGGGTGTGTTGCCCTGTGATGGTCCGGCGAGCTGTCCAGCACATCCACCTCACAGCATGAAAAAGCCTTGGATTCGAGTCCTGGGCTAGGAGAAGGCGTTTCTGTGTGGAGGTTGTAATTTCTCCCTGTGCTTGCATGGGTTTCCTCCAGGTAATCTGGTTTCCTCCCACATTCCAATGACATGCACATTAAGCTAATTGACTGTTTCAAATTGCCTCTAGGTGTGAGTGTGAGTGTGAATGACTGTGTGCGTTTGCCCTGTGACGATCTGGCAAGCTGTTCCGGGTGTAACTTTCCTTCACACCAGTGTTGGCTGAGATAGGCTCCAGCCTCCCCGTGACTATAATAGGAGTAATTATAGGTATTAACCAAGTACATAAAAAACTATAAGCATTACAGTTCAACAAACTAAGAGATATCATCTGACTTCATAATTACTCTCAACCATACGCAGTGAACTCACCGCTCATTTACTCGTCAAAATATTGATCACATTTCTCTTTAATCAAGGCCTGATACTGGCAGAGATAGCTTTATGCCTTGCTTTTACACACAAAATAGGCTACACTCACTCTCTTACTCATTTGCTGAACCACTTATTCCTGGTAGGGTCACAGGGAGGCTAGAGCCAATCTCAGCCCACACTGGGTGAAGGTGGTGTACACTCTGAACTGCTTGCCAGCCCATCACAGGGCCAACACACTCACAATCATTCACAGTCACACTCACACCTAGGAGCAATTTGGAACAGCTAATTAGCTTTAAGTACATGTCTTTGGAATGTGGGAGAAAACTGGAGTACCCGGAGGAAACCTGCGCAAGCACAGGGAGAATATGCAAACTCCACAGAGAAATGCCCTCAACGAGCCTGGGAATCAAACCTGGGACCTTCTTACTGTGAGGCAGACATGCCAGAACTTTTTTCAAATAAGAAATTACTGTTGATTTTTTATACCTGCCTAAAAAAATCTTCTGATGAATTTTCCAAAATATAAACAAAAAATTATCACAACCATCCTTTAAATGCATTGCACAACCCTGCATCCTCAGTTTAATGTGGTTTTGTTTGTCCAGCAAACTTCATACTTGACTGCTTGAAACTTTAACGTCTTGAGGCCCTAATGTCCTCTTATAAGGACATTATACTTTTTCCCAACAATATTGTATGCATGTCCTTGTAAGATCCTCATATGAGAGCCATTGGGTATTACTCTTTTCCCAAACGTCTTCTTGTTTGAAGACATTGATCAAGTTCAGCAGTTATTGGATGGTGAGGGACAGGAGCAGCGTGAAGAAATGAGAAGACACACAACATTAATTTTTGGGTCTCTGGACGATATGATGGGAAATGCAGGTATATTGAGGCAGTTTTAGTGGCATAAATACTCTGATATGATAACTAATCTTGAAAGTGAATTATATTACCACCATATTGCAGGGGTGTCAAACTCATTTTCACTAAGGGCCACTTCACAAAATTTCTAGGTCACCAAGGGCTGAATAATCACTGAACATCCGTTTCAGAAAGGACCTGAAATAAAATCTGCATGGCAAAATGATTAGTTTAGGTATTTGTTCTCTTTGCCTTTTTTTTACTTTCCATTTGTGACAACAAACATTTTTACATTTACATTTACAGCATTTGGCAGGCGCTCTTATCCAGAACGACTTACAATTATCATTTTTATACAACTGGACAATTGAAGGTTAAGGGCCTTGCTCAAGGGCCCAACAGTGGTGATATTATAAGTCTAAAAGACTTATAATATCTATAAGTCTATGCAATTATGTCTAGCTGTTTATTTAAAATAGGCTGCTGCCACCTAATGCAAGGATGATGAATTATGTTTCATGATAATGGTCGATGCAAAAAATGTATGATAATCATATTCTTGAAAGCTCTCTCAGGCCACATAAAATGAGTTGGTGGGTTGGATCTGGCCTGCAGGCCTTGAGTTTAATATTATAAAGTGGTATTATCAGAAAACTGACTTCCAAAAGCTTGAGGTGGGAGTTTTTTAGACATATTCCACATATTCATTCATTCATTCATTTTCTAAGCCACTTAATCTTAATTAGGGCTGTGGGGAGGCTGGTGCCCATCTCAACCACCTCTGGGCAAGGGCGGGGTACACCCTGGATTGCTCGCCAGGCAATAAGTGCCAACACACACATAACCATTCACACTCACACCCAGGGGTGATTTGGAACAGCCACTTAGCCTATTGTGCATGTTTTTGGACTTGGGAGGAAACTGGAGTACCCAAAAGAAACCTATACAAACTCGGGGAGAACATGCAAACTCCACACAGAAACTCCCCGAGCCCGGGAATCGAACCCAGGCCTTCTTGCTGTGAGATGAATATGCGAACCACTGCGCCAAAGTGCCGCCCATATTTAACATATGTCATGTCATGTCATTTTCTGAACCGCTTAATCCTAATTAGGTTCGCGGGGTGGCTGGCGCCCATCTCAGCCGACTCCGGGCGAGGGCAGAGTACAACCTGGACAGCTCGCAAGGCCATCGCAGATATTTAACATATGTACAATATAAATTGAAGATGTTGTTTTGGTCAATTGGTATAATCCTAAAATCATTACTAAAAAATCGTTACATTAAAGTACAATACTATAATACTCTTTTTACTCAGTGCTCAGACTACAGTGAAATTAAGGAGACATGCAGAGAAGCAGAGAGGCTGAGAGACAGTAGCAATGTACTGGCGTCAAAAATAAATATACTGTGAGTACTCTTTACACTGTGTACTGCTGTCAATTACTTTTAGAGATTGATGCTGAAGTTTATTGTTTAAAAATCCTGAGTTATGCTGCTTATGCAGCAGATAAACTATGAAAAGAGCCCTGCAAAGCAGACAATACCCCTCGGCCCATGCACCACTTTATAATACATGCCCAGTCACCAAAAACGTTGATGATCGGTGATGTTTTTGAGTTAGTGCACAGAATACAAATTCAGGACGAAATTCCACGATGAAAATTCGCAGCAAAAACCACACCAAAAATGATAATGAATGCTAATGGAATTTTTTGTGTTAGTGCACGGAAGGCCCTGCGATGGCCTGGTGAGCTGTCCAGGGTGTACCCCGCCCTCGCCCAGGGTTGGCGTAGATGGGTGCCGGCCTCCCCGAAACCCTAATTTGGATTAAGCTACTTAGAAAATTAATGAATAAATGAATGAATGTTCTGCAAAGAGGCAGGACATTGACAGACAAACACCACAGCACACCCCCAATGCCTTTAACATAGTTCTAATAGTCTAATAGTTGGCCCTAATAGTCTGTCACCACATAATTCTCTTTCTGTTTTCTTCCCACAAAGATATGGCTAGTAAATGACTCTGACTAGACACATGCCTCTGAAAAGCTTAATTGACGCATCATGAGTTTTCTTAGTGGTAGGTTTATGAGAAATGCACAAGTTTAATAGAAATTTGGGCCCAAAAACATCTCAGTTTTGGGCTCCTGAGTGAAGCATTAACAAGGTGCGCGACTATCAACCCGGAGATCGCAAGTTTGAATCCGGGTTGATGCCACAGCCATCCGTGAGTCTATGGGAGCTAATTGGCTGTGCTCTCAAGGGAGGGAGGGATGGCATACGCTCACTTCCCTGTCACTCACAGCGATCACCAGGCGGATAGCGCTTTCCCTCTGAGTGTGTTAGGCCGCCCCCAAATACGCATGCGCAGCAGTTTGAAAAGAGGCGGGCGGTAGCATTGCATGTCACAGAGGGGGCGTGTGATAGGCAAAGGCAAAAAAGTCGATGGGTGGGAATTGGAAACGACTAAATTAGGGAGAAAAATGGGGAAAAAAAAAAAAAAAATCTAAATTTTGGCTCAGTTGAAAATGCCAAAATTGTGGTGTTATTTATTTATTTATTTACTTGAAGCGAGCACTGTGAGCGGAACAGCAACACTAATTGTACTTTCCCGCCTGAGTCGATTTATATGGTATCGCACGCGTGTCACGATTATTGAAAAGTTCAGCTGTTGAGAGACCCACTTTGGTTGGGCTTGGTAGCCCTCCCAAAATTCCATGGGCAACTTAATTTATGTTGTAGCGCATGTGCGGCATTTTTTATAGTTTTTGCAATATTCACCACCACCTTCCGTGCAGGAATATACGAGCCTGGAGAGATAAACATAACGCGTACAAGCGGACTATATAGACTTGGATTAACTGCCCCTCACAGCACTCCACTTCTCTATGAGAACTACTAGTTTATAATTAATTTATTCATTATAAATTCACCAAATTCACAGTTAGATTAATTCATCAAATTCACAGTTAGATTAAAAGATTTGGACATTTATTAATATCCTGGGGGCAGCAGAGTGACGTAAAGGTTAGCATGTCCATCTTACAGCAAGAGGGTCCTGGGTTTGATGCTCAGGTGTTTCATGTTCTCCCCATGCTTGTCTGATTTTCTTTCAGGTACTCCAGTTTTCTCCCACAGTCAAAAGACATGCTCAATATGCTGTTTCAAAAAATATGCTGTTACAAAATTTACACTATGTGTGAAAGTAAGTGTGAATAGTTGTATTTGTTGCACTGGGATTGTCTGGCAAGCTGTTCAGGGTATCCCTCGCTTTTGCCTAGTGTCAGCTGAGATAGGGACAGCCTCCCTGCAACCCTAGTAGTAGAATGAGCAAATGAGTGAGGGAGTGAGGGGGTCTGGACTATATAATATACTCTGCAGTCAAAATACTGTTTAGTGCACATTCTTATATAATGTGATGCCTGGGTCTACATTTCCAAGGTCATTGGTGTTCCAGTGGTGGCTCAGTGGTGAAGGCTCTGGATGAGTGATCCGAAAGTTTGGGGTTCATGCCTCAGTACCACCAAGCTGCTACTGTTGGCCTCTTGTGCAAAGCCAGTAACCCTCAATTGCTCAGTTGTATAAAAATGATAACAGCTCTGGATAAGGGTGTCCGTATATGCAAAGCTCATAAATATGAGACGAGACCAGACGATAGTCTTTCAGACATGGCACTGTAGAACTCCTTAGGAATGGGATGATGGTGGTCTCCAGATGTTCAAGGGCAATTGTCCAAGAGAGTGAGATGTTAAAGATGTCCATTGGCACCTCTGAGAGCTGGTGAGTCATTGGCAACATTTGTGTGAACATTAGTGACTATTTGGCATTCTTTTGCAACTGTTTGGGAATGTTTGGGACCTTTTGCCAACTTCTGGTAAAATACCAGGCAAATGTCAGACATAAATGCAGTTTCATAAGCACTTAGCAAAGCACAAACCTCTGTATTTAGCCAGGGTTTCTGGTTGGGGTGAACAGTGACTTTTCTTCTAGTGGTGTCATCATCAACACACTTCTTATATATATATATATATATATAGATATATATATAGATAGATAGATAGATAGATAGATAGATAGATAGCATATAGTAGTGATGATGCATACTTGTACTAATCCAAGTCTACATTGCTATCATGTGCTGCTGGTTCTCTGAAGATCTGCCAGTCTGTACAATCAAAGCAGTCCTGCAGTATGGAAGTGGAGTCGCTGGGCCAAACTGTGATGGTCTTTGTTGTTTACTTTGATTTTGGCAGAAGTCTTTTAGCAGGACTAGCTAGACTGAGATGTGATCTGAGAGGATGAGAAGGGGGTGGGGGTTGTTTGTCCTACGTCTGTTTGTATACAGATGATCAAGTGTCAAGGTACCTCATGTAGCAGTTGTTATGTACTGGTGGAACTTAAGTATAATGTTAATATTGTTGAAGTCACCAGCAATCATGTAGAGTGCCTTGGGATGCCTGTTTTCAAGTGCACTGATGTTATCATGAAGCGCCATAAGAGCGTTATTAGCATTAGCACGCAGGGAATGTAAACAGGAAAGATAAACTCCTGTCATGATGTGAACTCCTGAAGTAGGTAATGTGGCCAGCATTTAACTGTACTCCGCTGCCTCAGTCCAATGACTGTTAACTAAGGAGCAGTTTGTGCACCAACCTTTATGAATGTATGTGCAGTTTTCCCAGACAAATTATTCTGGTACACTCTGAAGGGTATCAGCCCATCTAGGTGGAAGGTGGAATCTGGCATACACAGCAGTTCCTCATTTCCCAATGTCTTATTCAATATCAAATACAATCCATTTAACTGTCGAGTGGGTAAACTAGCACATCAGTGAGGACTAGCACATCAGCAAGTGCTAGCACACCAGACCTCTTTCCACTTTCCTCTCTCTGTATACACTGCTTGCTCTTGAATCTGGGCTTCTGCAGCCTGCTATGCTATTCCACTGCCATTTGGCATTGTATCGTTCACAGTCATACGTCACTCAGCACTGCATTGAGCTCTGATAGTAAAGAGATGGTAAATATGAGTCTACAGAGCCCAACCAAAGTGGCTCTTTCAGTCTTCCTATAATCGTGCCACGCATGCGATACCACATAAATCAAGTCGGCCATGAAATTCTGGGAGGGTTATTAAGCCCAACCAAATAAAGGCTTCCAGGCGGGAAAGCACAATCCAGGCATCCAGGCGGGAAAACACAATCAGTGTTGCTGTTCCGCTCGCTGTGCTTGCTTGACTGCAATTATATGCAGTGAATTAAAAAAAAAAAAGACATAATACTACAGACCTTATTTATTAATTCAGTTTATCAGAAAGTTGGAGGGGAGCAGGACGGTGATGCATTGGTTAGCATATTCACCTGATAGCAGGAAGGTACTGGGATCAATTCCCGAATTCGGCAACGGTGTTTCTGTGTGCAGTTTGCATGTCCTCTTTGTGCTTGTGTGGGTTTCCTCCAGGTACTGCCTTTTTTAGAACAAATATTAATGAATGTCCCGCCACCTTAAATCAATGTACATACACAGTAATATTTGATATTCACCTTGAACAGATCCAAAGTGCTGGATGTAAGCAGTAGCACTCAGGGCACTGGTACTGGTTTTTCATGGCGAGAGATCTCAGCAGACACTGGGCTACAAAAGTTGGGAAGCTTGCAGTTCTCGACTCGCCAGGTGTCTGTATCATTACCACTGTCAAGCTCACTAGCAACGTCTGTGTTCTTACCCAAAATATTGTTCAAATTCATCTCTTCCTAGTCTCTAAAGTCAGGATTGTGTTTCATTTTGAAGTGAAACAGTATATTATCTTCATATCGGTCTTGAGTGGACAGAGGCTTGCGGGCATTTGTAGAGGTTTCTGCACTATACATGATAACAATTTACCAAAATACGCACTGAGCACCCTGAGTTCGAATCCCCTCTCATGCAACAAGAGTTCAAGTAAACTATTACAACATACAACAGAATAATGCTACATTTCTACCATAACATTTGCTTTTCCACAATTAATCAAATTCAAGAAGTTTCTTGACTCAGAACTGTCTTAATTCAGATGTCTTCAAATGCTTTAATAAGGGTTGACCTAATTTTTATTTGTAGATCTTTACTGTTGTATTAGTTGTAGATATTTGTTGATTAGGTCAATGATATGATAGTAGGCTATTTCTGTTTCACTGAGCCAGTTAAAATAAATGGCCAATGTCTGCTTTACTACACTAAAATATTTAATTTCATTGATAGACCTGTAGCTGTTTATTACCAGCAATGTCTATGAATATAAATATAGTATATAGTTATATAAAAACCATAAATGTTACATAATACTTATCATCACCACCGTTAACATTTACAGTATCGTGTGTGTGAGCCTAAAACGGACCACACTACAGAATTACAATAAATTGCTTTATTGGCAACACTTGTGAAATAATAAATAAGTTCATTAATTACTGTACACTCTATTAAAATAAAAGAGCAGGTTTTCTTGTATTGAGTCATTTACAGAGTGGGTGTATAATACCCAGTTTATGTATAGAGTGATTTATTCATTCATACAGTTTCTGAACTGTTTAATCCTAATTAGGGTTGCAGGGAGGCTGCCACCCATCTCAGCTGACTCTGGGTGAGGGAAGAGTACACCCTGGACAGCTCTAGAGTGATTAATATCTGTGTAAATAATTTATATTTATTTATAATTTACTAGATAAAAATAAAAAAAGTAAACTGTAAAATATGAATTTTTAAACATAATAAAATATACAAAAATACAATGTAAAAACATATTACAGAAAATACAAATTATAAATGAGTAAAATAATTGAAGATAATAGAAAAATTCATTAAAATAAAATTAAAGTAACATGTAGTATATAATTTGTAACATTTAATTTAAAATCAGTTAGAATATGCTTTTAATCGTGCTTTTAAATGGTCAGGAAAATAAAAACATTTAATATTCGCAGATAAATACATTTGTTGATGAAGTGTGCCATCTAATGGCTGACAACTTGTTATTCATTTAAAATTATAAACTTAAAAATTATTACTGTTAAAAATCACCAGAATGCACTAAAAATTCAGCTGTCCCATAGAAAACACCCTATAGATTACCTGTAGAGTCTATTGACTTCTTTAGATTGACCATAGTACAGTACAGCTCCTGTCTTAAAGCAAAAGCATGGTTCTTGGATATATATATATCTTATAGTTTTTTTGATCAAACTGTTGAAACATCTATAGTATGAATACCAGAGACCAGTTCTTATGGGAGTTGTGCTATATTAGTATATATTACATATGAGAAATCTACAGTGCTACTGTATATCAGGCTTGTGCAAAATAATGAATTGAATTGAGAATGTCTCCCAAACTCCAATACAATTCCATGAATTTGAATTGAATTTGAATTGAGGTTGCAAACAGGAAGTAATTCAAATTCAAATTGCAGGAAGAAGAACTGAAATTCCATAAAATGCCAGTTGATAATTTTGGTGTATTCCAGAATCGTGCTTTACAGTATAGTCCATACATGACTGTTTTACATATTTTATACAAATAGTATTACTTTGAACTTCATCTCTACCTGAGAAAACCAGACCTGACAGAGGACGCTGATTCTTTGGTGTTTTGGAAAGAAAACCAGAGCAGTTTTCCAACCCTAGAAAGCCTATTGTTTTTTTTTTGTGCTATGGGGTTGTGCATTAGTTTATATTTATATCATACAGTACTGTGTTTAAAACTGTCCATCACTCACATCATTTTATTCGCACAGAATGCATCCTAAATACGACCTTGTGTCAGTTTAATTTCAGTAATCGTATTCTTTATTTATTTTTATTTGTATTCTTTTTTAACAATATTCGTATTCCTGAACTGAACTTCCAGAACACGTAGTTCCTCATAAGCCTGTCATGGCTGCACATCTGAAAGATGGCTTCAGGGAAGTTCATCTGAAATATCCAAACCACAAGTAAGTGTATTGATTGAAAGTAGCAGACTGACATGAAGAGAAACCTGCAGATTATCATTAACAAACACATCATAATACAAAATATAGTTAAATATAAATACATTATATGTTTTTGATGCCTAACTTTTTCAATGCCAGTACCTCTTTTTCCAATATTGAAATATTTAAATGCTAATCTTTGACTTTTCAGTTGAGGTTTTTTCTGACAGTATTTTAATGTCACTCTAATGGACTGCGGACTCAGTCACATTGATTTTCACAGGGATGGACATAAAAATAACCCATCCTGACCCCAAGGAGCCCATTCATTCCCGCTTCACTTTACACACATGTAAACAGATCAGGTCTCCAATTATTTCCAATTATGGAAATATTTTCATTTCATATACATATTTATTCTATTGTACATCACTAGATATGAGCAATTCTGTGCTCTGATTGTCTAATTTACTTCTAAGATATCAGCTCAGATACAGTGACCTTTATGTCACATAAGACAAAACAAAAAACATGACTTTGTTGGATTGTTGAAGGAACAGGCCTTCAGCTAACCAGCATTCTCCATGCTAACTGGCTCTCCATGAAAGGAAACAAAATATGAAATTATAGAATTGGATAGATAGAACATATTTTTTATCTTAAGAATTTGACAAGTCTTGGGTTCGAGTTGCAGGCTCGGCGACGGCATTTCTGTGTGGAGTTTGCATGTTTACCCTGTGCTTGTGTGGGTTTCCTCTGGGATTCCAATTCGCTTCAAGGTGTGCGGATGTGTGTGTGTGTGTGTGTGTGTGTGTGTGTGTGTGTGTGTGTATGTTGACCTGTGATGGACTGGTGAGCAGTTCAGGGTGTACCCTGGCTTCACCGAGAGTCAACTGAGATCTTCCTGCCGTGCTATAAGGTGGATGTGCTAACCATGCCTTTTTATGGTATTTCAGTATATCACATATCTTCTTACAGCCGGATAATTTCAAAGTAGTTATGTAAGTAATGAAAGAAATCATGGGGGTGTGCTGTTATGGGAAAATAATTAACAGCAGGGTAGTGGGTTATAGGTAAACTTGTACAGCTTGCAGGTTCCTTCAACAGTGTAATATTTACTGTATTTGTTCAATAATGTTTCTTATTCTTACTCGCTGTACTACTGTATAACCCAAGAGGCAGTAGTATTACTATGGTAGTAATAGTATATCATAGTAAACATGGATGGCACATGGTGCGCTCATGGAGCGCATTATGATGAAATATCATTGTGTTTTCGAGGAATGACAGAAGAGAGTTAAAGAACATCATTGCATATTTTGATGGCACGGTGGCGCAGTGGTTAGCACGTCCGCCTCACAGCAAGAAGGTCCTGGGTTCAGTTCCAGTGGTGTTTGTATGTTTTCCCTGTGCTTGCGTTGGTTTCCTCCGGGTACTCCGGTTTCCTCCTACAGTCCAAAAACATGCACAGTGTGAGTGTGAATCGTTAAGTGTGTGTTGGCCCTGCGATGACCTGACGAGCTGTTCAGGGAGTACCTCGCCTAGAGTCGGCTGAGATGGGCACCAGCCTCCCTGCTACCCTGATGAGGATTACGTGGCTTAGCCAATGCATGAAAGAATGAATGAATGAATGATGATCATGAATGGTGAGTAAACACTATTTATTTTTATTAAAAATAAATAAACAAAAACAGTGCTTATCCTCCACACCCCTGGTCATTAAGTTGTAAGTTTCTTTTCTACCTGGAATCAAGGTGACAAGTATGTATGAGGTGTTGAACTATATAAAGCAATATTTCGTATTTTAAACTTTATTTGTGTAATATCTGGGACAGTGGTGTCATGGTTAACACGTCTGCCTCACAACAAGAAGGTCCTGGGTTTGAGTTCCAGGCTCAGGCTTTTCTGTGTGGAGTTTGTATGTCTCCAGTGTTTGCATTGGTTTCCTCAAGCAAACTCCCACATTGCAATGACATGCACATAAGGCTAATTGGCTGCTCCAGTTTGCCCCTAGGTGTGGAAGTGAGTGTGAATGGTAGTGTGTGTTGCCCTGCGATGGACTGGCGAACTGTTCAGGGTGTACCGTCTTTGCTCAGTGTTGGCTGAGATAGCCACCAGCCTCCCCACTATCCCGGTAGGATTAATTGATTCAGTGAATGGGTGAGAAAGAATATCTAGAGTCCCTACTATATTTCATGCATTTTGTGTGTCCAGTAGCCCCCGACTTATATTTTCCAAAACAAAACCAGTTTTTAACGTTAAAGATCTGTTTTTATCTCACCAAAGTCTCATCTCACTGCCAAACATTTTTGTCATGATTTTTGTTAACAAATGCTACCCGTGGCCCTTGTAGGTGGAGAAGGCCCTTGAAGGTATGTCCTGCACAAGAAAAAAATAGAAACATTTTATATGTAAACCACGTGACGGGTTTGCAGCAGTAAACATGGCAAGGCGCAAAAGGCAAGTATTCAAAACTGAGTCTGAACAGAAAGAGTGAACACAACAAGGAACGACAGAAAATGAGGATTTCTATCCCAGATCATTGGCAGAGGTGGCAGGTACTACAGGAAAACAGAAATCTTCAAACGCATTCAGACACAGATGGATTTTTGCTTGACTGGTAAGTGCATTTACATTTACAGCATTTAGCAGTGTTAGAGCCCGCCGAGGAAGATAAGTTATTGTCCCTGTCTCATGTTTGTTTCTGGCTTCTCCATGCAGGCATCCTG
>JAOUQZ010000032.1:8852401-8894404 GCA_028564935.1 Neosilurus hyrtlii | reverse complement strand
AATTATATATGTATGCATGTATGTATATTTATCGTCCCCTGGTGGAGAAAAAAAATTCTCACTTTAATTTGCACCATGTGAAAATTACCTCATGGAGAAACCTGACCTTTGCAGATGAAATAAACGTCAGAAAAAAGCTGCTGAGTTATATTTTCCCCCCACCAACGATCTCTGCAGAAATTGCAAAAAGCAGGCTGAATGCAGGACTGGATACAGTATTTATTAGTTTGGTTCAATACAATAATAAGTTCATTATTCTTAATAATTTCTATTCGGAAATACAAAATACAAAATACTTAATATAAAAACTGATACTTTATTCTCCAAAATAGACAAATCTGAAAAGTAACATCACACGTATTATTAACAAGAGCAGTGTTACAAAATATAAAATTACATTCATAATAAACCCCATCTGCAAAAAACAAAACAAAAAACAAAACAAACAAAAAAACCAGTAGTGTTTACCAAGACTGTTTACTAAAACATGTTTAAGTTTGCTGTCCAACCAGATTCCTTCTCATGTTATCTCTGTGAAGAATGTAATGCCTTCATTAGGGGAAAAATGTAGGTGAAGGAGTAAACCTGGCACTGAACAATGTATTAAAATTGCACAATAAAATTAGTACCATACATGCTGCCAGTTTGGAAATTAAAATAACCCCTTCCCCCACAGACACACCCAAAAAGTACAATTCGTCGAAGAACTGAACGGTAGAAAAGACTTAAAATTGTACAGAATTGGTCCACAAGCAGTTGACTGATATTAAATATCTATGATATATTCTTCTGTATTGTATTTCAACAGGAAAAGTAAAATTGGTTATTTTGTCATTACACAAAGCTCAGTTTAAAAAGCATCAATATAAAATATTTCCTGCGTAACATCAGTTACATACCAGGACAACTATATAACTATATAACTATTGCTCAGTGATTTCTCAAACTTATAATCTTTTATAGCCGTTTACAGGATTTATACAATTTTATAGTCACAAAAATAAGAAAGAGGAGAAACGCACACACAGAGAGAGAGAAAGAGAGAGAGAGAGAGAGAGAGAGAGAGAGAGAGAGAGAGAGAGAGAGAGAGATAAAAAGAGGGAAGGAAAGAAACAAAAAGAGAGCGGGAGAGAGCAAGAGTGTGCATGTGTGAGAAAGAGAGAGAGAGACAGAGAGAGAGAGAGAGAGAGAGAGAGTATGAGATGAGATGAGAAGGAGACAATGACAGAGAGACAGTGCAAAAAAAAAAGAAAGAAAAATAAATAAATATATAAAAATAAAGTCAAATATGAGGGGAAAAAGAATGAAAGAAAGTGTATACATCATACTGACAGTTGTAGAAGGAAAGTTTGTTCCTGTCATTTCATGGCAGCAGCTAATAATCAGCTCAATGCAACATGATAATCACCAAGCCCATCTTAGGCTCTGTATACCTGAGAGAAGGAGAGAAGTTCAGAGATTGAGATTATATTTCAGACACGTGTTCAAAAGACACATTGTGTGTGTCTGTGTGTGTGTGTGTGTGTGTGTGTGTGTGTATACTTGTATTGTTGGCTTCTGAGGTAGTCGAGAACAGCAGGCCTGATGCGGGCCACACCTCCTTGGCTATGGATGCCTCTCCCTGTGATGACTGACAGCTGGGGACGGCACAAGCCTTGCTGCCATTCTAACAGGAAACAGGAAGTCTATTACACAATCGCAAAGCAGTGATAAAATCAACGCATGCACCTCACACCGTACATAGTGTCACAAAAAAAATCCTACAAAAAAATTTTAAATACAAATTAAAAACTTCAATTCAAAGTTTTGTAATCACCTGTGAACCTACTTATACAGTAAAAGCACAGCATCTGAGCGTCTGCATGTGTGTTTTACTCACCTGAGGTTTTATTAGCGAGAACCACCTGTAAGTGATGTAGGGCCTCATTGACATGCAGTCCATGCAGATCCAGAACATTCTGTGGCAAAAGTGTAGCGTTAACACGTTCGAATATTTGCACTGCTGCTCGATGATTAGCTTCCTTCATCTTCTGTCCATGTAAGTGACCCTGCAGGTGTTGACACACACACACACACACACACACACACACACACACACACACACAATGTGGCATATTTTGAATCATATGTGTGTCAGTCCTATTACAGTCCAAGTCCAATTATTGCATATAATAATAATATAATAACATTTTCATAACAAAGTAATAATTTCACCTCCACAGCAGTGTTATAAGTATATCATTGCTGTGGAACAATAAACCTGTAATATAGTTCTTTCACTAGAGTGTGTATAAGACCTGCTGAGCGTAGAAGCTGGCCACGTCCTTGCGCCCTTGCCTGTAGGCTTCAGCAGCTTTATCAAAGCACTCCAGCTGGCGTTGTCTCTGAAGCGTGGCTTCTGTACGAAAGTCCACATATTCTGGATCCTCTATGTCCTGGAACAGCGATGAGTCCATCTCGTCTTTTTGCTTCTGGCAAACCAACATTGAACATGAAACAAAGCAGTATTTTTTGTCAATAAAACCTGTTTCAGTAAAACAGTGGATGATGATGATGATGATGATAATGATGAAAATCATAATAATAATAATAATAATAATATAAAGAAATAAAATAGAAAGAACAACAGTAATAAATTAAACCATGCATCAGACTATACTAAGGTTTACCATGAGTAAGAAACAACTATAAATGCAACTAAGAATATTGGATCAACAAGCGCTTAATTGGCATCATAAAGAATGAAAATCTACGGTGGCTTGCAAGTGATCACACCCTATGCATTTTTCCTATTTTGTTGCCTTGCAACCTGTATTCCTTGGTTTTTATTCAATGGTTCTACACAAAAAAAGTCAGAGAGAGCAAAGGTAGAGGAGACTGGGGTCAGTTATCACCAAGGGATTTCTATTTCAAATAATACCTCCATTGCTGAAAGCATTACAATATTCTCCAGAAATGGAGCATAAAACCTTTAAGATTTCTTGAAGGTTATAGGTATAATCCAATAAAACGAAGACTGGTTTAGGTGTTTCAACAAGCCCCACCACCAGTTAGCTGAAACTTGGCTTGGGGTATGTTGGAACATCACATATCGTACTGTTTTGGAACTTGATTATAACTTTATTGTTCTTGAGAAGATCCTTGTCATTACGCGTCTTCATGACTTAGCGTCGACATGTGACGTGTGGTATGGCAAAGTCATTTCCATGACATCAGGTGGAGTCTGGCCACTATTTGTTTTTCGCTTATCATTCCGCGTGGCTGAGTCTGAAATTAAGATTAAGAGAATGATCGAAGGTGCTAAACGCAGGTAAATTCTTGGGGAGGGGAACTTTTTGAAGAAGCTGAAGCGGTTTTACTTTGATGAACGGGAAACAATCCCAGTGGCTAGTAGACAAACCCTAAGAGACCTCCTGCTGTAATTTCTTCATAGGGTGGCTCTACAAAATACAGGCTGGGAGGAACTGAACGGTTATGCACACTGAAGCTTTTCGGCTTTCGTTTGATACTATTTCTTGTTTACTTAACAGTAACACATATTTTGCATGCTCAAGGTTTGTTGACCTGTTAACTAAATGAAAAAAAAAAAAAATTCCAGGGTCAACAAAATAGCAAGTGGTGTGAATAGATTTGCAAGCCACAGTACAGTTTTGCCTTCACTGAGCTGGAAATTGTAAATTTCTGTATTAAATTGTAAAATAATTGCTGTATTAAAATGTAAAATATGGCATGTTTCTTACCCTTTCTTTGCTAGGTGCTCTACACTTTTCATTATTTTCCAGAACAGATTCAGATGCGACTACAGTTCTCACAGGTTTGTCATCCAATAGAGTGCGTAGAAACTGCTCTGTCTGCTCCAGAGAGTAACTGTATTTACAAAGTACATATCAAACAGAGATAATAAAAAAAATTATGGATTTACACTGATTTACTTTTTAAGTTACCAAAGATATGCGTGGCATAGCTGGTTTAATACACTCAAAACTCACAGGGGGGAAACCACAAAATGACTAATAAATGGCTCTACAAGAAGAATTTCTCAGCAGTAGAAGTGGGAGTACTTCGTAATACACGTCAAAAGTTTGCTGGTTATTTAGTTGTATTAGCAGTAAAGTAAAAGGACCTGAAAAGGTCAAATAAAAGAGAAAAACAAAGTCCACTTTAAGGTTGACTTAGAAAGGCAGGACCGTATGCTCAGCACAGGGGAGGAGACTCAGCGAAGGTATTTTTCCCTTCAGTCAAAAGGATAATATGGGGATTGTCATTGCTTGTGTCTGCAGGTCCGTTCTGTCATGGCCCCAAAAATTGTCATCTAATACCTCACAACTATAAGTGTCAACCTTTTGGAAATTTATATGAGCATCCTCCATGCTTGGGCCTCCAACAAGAAACTGTCGTTTTGTTCATCTAACCTTTCACCTTGTCACAGTTACCTTGACCTTTTAAATTTTGTCCGGGCTATTTGTCAAGAACTGCAGGCCGGATCATTATGAAATTTTGCATGCCGGACTCCTATGATGTAAATAGGATTGTCAGTTTCTCTGTTTGACCTTTGACCTTGTCTTTTTTATGTATGTGTGTTTTATGTATTTTGTCTGGGCTAGTTCTCAAGAATTGCTGGGTGCCTGTGGGGTTCTGCCATGTCCGCGGGCTATTTCTTTGACTCTGTATCAAATAAACAAATTACAGATAGAACACAAAACCTTTTTTGTTTAATAGCTGAACATTTAGGTGAAAATCTGATAAGAAATAAAACAACTATGGCTAAGATCCTCGGAGTGTGATGAATCCATATTGTTTGTCCAGGGAAAATATGTCAATCACTGCAAGATATAAAAAAGGTGAAAATAAAGCTTGCTTGTAATGTAACTGCATTGTTGAATTTCCCCTTTCTATCCCAGAAATGTTTGTCTTAGAGATGTATGATGAGATGCTGACATATAGAAACTGCTGGAGTGCATTCTGATGATTTTGGGAAGGGTCTAGATGATGACACAAAATGTATCAGGAAATCCAAGCACATACAAAAATGTAGCTGCAAGCAGTGATGAGTGGGCCAAGCAACCTTGTTGGTATATTTACCATGGAAAATTAATGTCATTTTCTCGAAAGCATGACTGTATGAACTCAAGTATGTATGCATGTATCAAAGATTGGCCAAGATATGAGTTTACTTCCTGTTTGGTGGCTTTGCCATTGAATACTTTCTCAGAACTGAGAACGGCAATATGTTATGACATTAAGAACACAAAAGGCCTGTTATGAAAAAAACAATCAGGTTTTTAGACAAATGATATGAAGAGTAATTGAAACACATGTTTTCTCTTATCATAGAGCACCCAAGTAGTCAAAAGGGGCAATTGTCTTTGAATGAGTCAGTTCACCAAGTTTGATGTAGACACATCAATGTGTTTGAGATTTGGGTTTACTTCCTGTTTAGCGGCTTCGCCGCAAATTTAGATTTCAAGGATCAAAAATTTATGCAATAACTTTTGTCAGGCTCAGTCTGAAAATCATCTGTGACAAATTTAGGGAAGATATGACAGACTTTTTTCTAGAAATAGTGAAAAAAACAAAAACAAAACCCACTTTTTGATAAAATCCAATATGATAGAAAGTGTCATCATGGGGTGCAGTGGACATGGCTGGAGCCAAGGAATCCAGTGGTACCTCAGTTACCATGGTAACATATTGGGCATATGGTTAAAAAGATTTGATTTTGATATACTGTAATCCCACAAGGGAAATTGGTCTTCTGCATTTAACCCATCCAAAGTGAGCACACACACTTGGAGCAGTGGAGGCCGCACACAATACAGGAGAGCAATTGGGGTTAGGCGCCTTGCTCAAGGGCACTTCAGCCAAGAAAGTAGAGAAAGCAAAGGTGCTGCTCATTCCCCCCGCCACCACACATTGTTCCGGCTGGTTCGGGAAACAAATCTATCTGTAGGTGTGAGTGGTTGGGTGTACAGGTTGGCCCTGACATGGTCTGGCAAGCTGTTCAGGGTGTACCCCAGCCTCCAAACTTAACCCAACCCTAATAGTATTATGCAGTTTGGCAAACGAGTGGGTGAGTAATGAGATTTCACCTTACAAATCCCTATCCCTAAGTTGTTGCTATAGAAACAAAAGTGTATTATAATGAGAACATTTATTATCATAATTCTAGTGTCAGAGCTGCTTTTACAGAAAATTAGCAAACAATCCCACCGAGAAAGAAGAATTTTAGTGAATCACTAATTAAGAAGCAGGAATGAAGTGTTACAGAAATAATGTCTCTTTTTTCTTTTCATACTTGTGGTCTCTAAAGATGTCCCTGAGGAAGTGCCGGTCAATAGTGGGGAAGAGAGCAAAGAGCTGTTTCTCCTTTACTATGGCTGCTGCATCTTTCTTGTCCAGATCCCAGCGACTTAACCTGGTCTACACACAGAAACCATAAACAAAATCCTGTACACGTCAAAAGGTGTCTGTATATTAGAATATACTTCAGTGGATGTTTTACCTTCTCCAAACTGTCCTGCAACACCTGCTCTTCGAGCATGATGTCCCTGAGAGAAATTGGAGGGCGGGACACATTCCAGTGGTCCATGAATGGAAAGCCTTCTTGGACACCTGATTGGTTGCCGAGTGTTGAATAGCCATCTAGGCCAATCAGAAAATGAGCAGCAGAGTCCCTCAGTTCAGCCACATCTGGCTCTGACTCACCCCAGTGTTCAGAGCCTGGGTGAATGCAGAATTAAAACAATGAGCGGACAGTAGGGGCCAGAGACGATTCTACACAAAAGCATGTCTGTCCAGAAGTATCTACACTTACTCTCTTGCACTAGATGATATAAGAGCGCTGTTTGTCTGTGCTTCTCCTGGCAAAAAAACATTATAACACTTTATTAAAGCAATTTTACCTGTTTCGAGTAATCTGTTATTAAACCATTATTTATTTGTCCGTTCTGTGTTTGTACATTTACAATACAAATCAGCAGATTCTACATTTAATACATGAACTGCTGTCTAACTTACCTGGATAGTTTCTTTCCATTTCTGGTGCAGGAGTTTGGCTAAGTTTAGGTCCATCAGCACAGAGCAGTTTTCTGGGGAAAACTCACCTACAGTCATGTATAACAATACATAAATATCATTTTGTAAAAAGACAAAATGGGACCAAACCCTGTAAATAAATGCCCTCATAGCATAAAGCGATTTCTTCCCTTCGATTTTTCACCCATATGTGATGTTAATGCATGTAATGTCAATGAATTTAATATACGTGACCACCTCCAGCATAATATGAATTAAGTTTGGAAATTGACTGAGTTACATCACTTTGTATCAGCAAATGCTACTTTTGAGAAAATAGCATTTACACTTACCGAACCAGTTTCTGAAAATCCGCATCTGAAACTCTCTAACATTCATAAATTAAATGAACCCAGCTCTTGATCAATCAGTGCGATCTTCCTAGCTTCTTCCAAGCAACAGATGAGTTCTATTTACACCGATTCATGAGGCTTCTCATTGGTTTTCCCTTATTAGATTGGGGGAATCCCAGAGTATTAGAGAGTATAGAATAGAGAATTCTGGTAATGAATATGGATAATAAGGAAATACCCTGAGCAATCAAAAAAAGCGATTTTAAAATCGGCAAAATAAGTAAATATTCCCATTGATTATCACCAACTTGGACATTGATCCCCTTCTTAAACAAGTAATTTAGCATGGATAGATTGTGTTTATGGATATCTGTAAATGGTCATGTCGAAGATTATGCTCTGAAAGATTTAATTTTATCCATATCCCATTTTCATCCAGTTAAGCCATTTTCAGCTAACTTAGGCTCAACAATGCAAACATTACCTTGCAACTTAATCTGTTTTATGCAGGAGCGGGTCACATATTTAGTACACAAAGAAGAGATAAAAATAAAAAAATCCAAGTTGCTCCCGTCAAATGCTGTAAACGTAAAAAAAAATTTACTATTCACATATAAATACAAATTTGAAATTCTCGCTGAGTGGCACAGTGGCGTAGTGGTTAGCACATCCACCAGAGTTCGACTACCGGGTGTTTCTATGTGGAGTTTGCATGTTCTCCCCATGCTTGCATGGGTTTCCTCTGGGTACTCCGGTTTTCTCCCATAATCTAAAGACATGCGGGTTAAGGTAATCTAGATTGCCATCTTGGATTGCCCATGAGTGCGAATGGTTTTGTGTATGTGTGTGTGTGTTGGGCCTGTGATGGTCAAGCTGTTCAGGGAGTACCCCGACTTCTCCCAGTGTCGGCTGAGATATGCTCCAAAGCGAATGAGTGAGTGAGTAAGAGAACATGGATTAAACAATAATTCTGGTTTAAATGATAGACAGTAGGAGCTAATTACCTGGAGAGACGCCTACAGGCCCAAACAATTCAGTGAGCTGGAGGGCAAGTTCTGTGGTTAGTTTCAGCTCCAGTGTCTGAATGTTCATTGGCCCATTTTTCCTCTGACCCCTTCTTTCCTTTCTTTCCTCTTCCTCTTCAAGCTGTAACAGCCTTATGGCATTTATTATTTCTTTCGTCTCTGTGTCTTCTTCTACCTCATCCTTAAGTTCTACATCAAGTTGCTCAGTCTGCGAGACTTCACTTTCCATCTCTGGCTGTAAAGAATCCTTTAGTGCTTTATTCTCTTCAATGGGTTCTTTTGGATGGATTACAATGAAAGGTCCAGACAGGCAATCAAGTGTTTCCTTTTGATCAGTCTCTTCAGTTTGATGCTCTAAAGGTTTGATGCTCTGGTCATTACTGTTTTCAGGGACATTTTCACCAATGCTCATAGTTGAGCTAGCATCATTTAGTGTTATATTAGCAGGATTTTCACAGCAATTATTGCCAGTCTCTTCTATTACTGTATCACTTGTGCAGTTTATATTTGGCGCAAACAGCTCCCCTGTCACCTGACAATCCTGAGACTCTTTCCCAGCACTCCCTGCATCCTGACATTCAGAAACATTCTCTTCATCATCCCTACAAAGATGTTCACCCGAGTCAAGCAGCAAGTTGGTGGTCCACTCCATATCTTGGTGGCACTTTTCGTACAAATCCTCCAGAGTCTCCTTGGGAACATGTTTAAAATGGCGACTAAGTATATCCAGGCTGTGCTGCTTAAAAGGTATTTCTCTCAAGTCATTCTCTTCTACCTGAGAGCCTTTCTCATGACAAACCCGGTACGGTATCACCTGCTGTTCAGTAGATTTCTCTTGATCTATTTTTGGAACAAAACGCAGAGAGTTTCCCTCCAAAATAACTATTCCAATGGTACAGCTGTCTGATTCCGGCTCAGAACATTTTTGCTGGTCAATTCGCCACAGAAGGGCAAAGTCCTGAGGCTCTGTTTGGGTAAAAGTACTGGGAATGGCTGGGAATAGTGGTTTCGGTGAAATGGTTCTCAGCTCAGACTGCTGCAGTGATGAGACTGGAGACCCAGTATGAGGACAAGATGAAGGGCTTTGATTCGTGAATGTCAGGGCCAGTTTGCACGATTTTCCTGCCCTCCGGCTGGGAACTCTCCTTTTCTCTTGGCTGGATTCAAAACTGTACTCCCCCTCAGCTCCTGTGTTTATGGAGGGAGACATATTACAGTATGGTTGATCTCTGCGCTCTGAACATATTCCCAGGTCCAACACTTCATTTGCTTCATCCTGTAAAACTGTGCACACCTCTTCTGCACCCCTTTGGAAAGACTCATTCTGATTGGCTCCAAGTTCTTTGATGGGGACTGTAGTACAAAAGTTGCCTTTTCCAGTATCACTGGATCTTTCCGACTTCCAGTCAAGGACACAGTCAGGAAGTATTGGCAGGGCTTTAGTCACCAAGCTTAAGTAATGACCATCACCACCTAATGGTAGTAAGTCTTGAGCTGTTTCTTGGGTAGTTTGGTTACCGTCACCTTGAAAAAGATCTAGAAGCTTCTGGGACTTATCTGACATGTCAAAATGAAAATGTTCTACAAATTTACCGTCAGATATAGCTGCACCTTCTTCAAAGTTTGGCATCTCCTCATTTGGATTTTTCTCTGTCTGACATGCTGACTTCCTATCACGTTGTCCACGCTGTCCGAGGCTTTTACAAGGCCAATCACCCACAAAGTCCAGCTGTTCTGTAATCAAGCTAACAGTATCCCCGGTGTCATCCCTCACAGAATCATCCTGACTTGCTTTCCTTGCAGAATCACCAAAGTCACAGTTCAGATTGCTAGAGTCTCCATCTGCCGTTCTGTTCTGCTGCCTCGCCTTCTTTTCCCGCTTGCCAATTGACTCTGAAAACGTCACAGGTTGTTCCAAGTTCCTTGCATCCAAAAAGTCAAGCTCTTCATTTGTGTTGCAGTCCTTCTGTTCAGAAGCTGCCATATAGGCATCCAGTTCCCAGTCCAAGTCTGCTCCATCTAGCAGCTCAGGCTGTGGTGGTTTAACCAGTTCTGAAACATTTTCCTCAGAGGATACATATTCCTTGGAACTATGTGATCCAAAGTTGCTTTCTGCTGCACTAACGTTTCCTGAAGTAGAACTAAATTTAGAATCAATTGATGAAACATCAGGCAGAGAGGAGGAGCGATAGCTACCAGGTTTGACAAACCCCACGTCACCAACTAAGTCAGGATGGCTGGCTAAAGGCTGCCTGCAAGACACATAGGGCAAATAACTGTTGAAGAGATAAAAAGGGGTGCATACAAAATCAAGTAATTGTACCCAATGTTGATGTTTTAGTCTTTTCATGTAAATTACTGAATTTAAAATAGTCCTGACTAAGTAACAAAGGTAAGTAAGCATCAAAACAACTAGACATCTGATGCATTACTCATATTCGTCACTGTAAAAATGCTATGGTGATTCCATATTCATATCTTTTACTAAATAATAAATTAGTCATTTCTCATCATGGTACACAAACTCACTCTGTTGTGTGTGTTTGATATACGTCTACACCATAGACGGCTGTGGCTTTGGGCTGTGAAGATATTATATTCTGGACAGATACATAGCGATCTTGGTTCTCCAGCATGCGGCGAATCTTTTCCTTTGTTACTCCGTGTTTAGTACGTCTATAAAAGAATGGAGAACAACACGTTCGAAAGTTGCACAATCACTTCATTAGGTTGACTCATCCTCATTACTATTTTATTCCATAAAAAACTAAAGAGCAACTTGAAGGGTAAGTAACACTATTGTTGTCAACCCAATATTAGAGGATACACCAAACTTCTATCCATCAATTTTTAAACACAAACAGGCAAAAGTAAACAATATGAAAAACTGGGCGATTAGTCAACCATTCTGAAATAAATGTATACTCTGGACGTAGACAGCAGCATATTAGCTAGATGGCTAATTTGTAGACAGCAGGTCCATGGATAAAGTTTGCTTGCATTCATTCTGTCGAAGAAGGTTTTGATGCAATTCGCTTTACTGTAATCTCAAAAAGTTCCAAACCTGGATTCTAGTCAAAATGCTTTTCAGAACTTCTGCTCGAAATACATGGACGCTGACACCAAGCTGAAAGGCCTGTCTCTGCATTTTAAAAACATCTAAACACAAACTATTTCTGTGTTTCAGCAAACAAAATCTACTTACACATCAGGTGAACTGTCTTGTGCATCATGCTAACAAACATGATGTGTCACAGTGCTCTTATTGAGTGAGTAAAACATGGCTGAATTTAGCTAAATGATTTCACAAATATAAAGTTAACATAAAAATCTACATCAACTTGGCTATTATGAATATGTATATCTATGTACAAATCTTTCAAAAATGATGGTGGGGGGGCAAGGCGCATTGGCAAGGTGTGCAACTGTCAACCTGGAGATCGCAGGTTCAAATCCAGGTTAATGCTGCAGCCACCATGGGAGCTAATTGGAGGAGCTCTTGTGATAGGGAGGGATGGCATATGCCCTGTCGCTCACAGCTACTCCCAATCATGGGAGTCTGTAAGTTCATTCGTGCAATATTTCCCTGCGAGTGTGTTAGGACACCCGCTTAATACACATGTGTAGCAGCAGCATCATAAAAGATGCAAGAGGCAGCATCATACTTCTCAGAGGGGGCATGCACATGCTTATGCCCCTCCCTGGTTGGTGGTGCATGTGAAAGGAAGGAAATACTTGATTGGTGGAAATTGGATATACCTAAAATAAGGGGTGAAAAATGGGAAAAAAAAAATATATACGATGGTGTCTATTAACTTTTGATATGTCACAATACTGTATATGTAATGCATTTAAGTGAAACTATTAAGAATTCTATTGGTCAGGGTTTTTATATATATATATATATATATATATATATATATATATGTGAATGATATATGACATTATATGATGTGTCTCAACATTAGATATTATTAGTGTGCCATATTTAATTTTTTTGTGTTTGTTTCTGCTATACTTCTCCAACTCTCTGGGTTTCGTTTTCCACCAGGTGTTGGGCTCACGGAACAGCACTCTGTATTTGTGCTTCAGTGCCTGAAACAATATAAGTGGGGGGAAAAAAGTAAAAATTAACATTTGGAACAAATAAAATAAAGGAAATAGTTAACTTCCTGAAGATGTCACTTGTTCTTGTCTGAGTCTTGTTTGTACTGTTATTCCACAGAGCAGTGGTGGACGTCAACATGTAGTCATACACAAGTACTGAAAACTGATTTTCAAGAGAAAAACCTCAAACTAACTATGAAGCATGGTGGTGGAAATGTTATGGTTTGGGGTTGTTTTGCTGCCTCAGGGACTAGGCAGCTTGCAGTCACTGACTCAAAAATCACAACACTGATTCAAAAATTATATCAAACAGTGCTTAAAAATAATAAGATGCCATCTAGCTGAAAGGTCAACATGAACAAGTAGTGGAATGTTTAGCAGGATTATGATTCCAGGCTCACCAAAAAAAAATCCACCAAGGAATGTGCCACCAAAAAAAATGAAGGACTAAGGAAAGACTAGACTTGAGCCCCAATGTTGTGGGGGATTTGAAAAGGGCAATACATGCAAAAATATTTAACAAATCATAGTCAGAACTATCTAGAGACAAGTTCTTCCTGAAGAGACATTGATGTCTCTTCATTGTCAGTTATGCAAAAGACCAACAGGAAATTATGCTGCAAAAGGGGGCAATACCAGCTCCTGGCGCCAACAGTTTCCTTAATTTCTTCACAGAAGCATCTACACAGATCTACTGCTGTTTTTTTCAACATTATCTGAAAGCAATGTATTAAAAAGGATGAAATGTTTGTTGTTGAAAAATTACTTTTATTCACAGGATAGTAAAGACATGCTATGAATTCTAAAAAATTATGTACAGCACGTAAAGCATTGTAAAGAATTTTATTGTGTGTAACAAAACTACAGCGTATAGCACCTGTATCTTCTTAGAACCTACACTTGCAATCTTTACAGCATACTGCGGATAACACTTTGTCATATTTGGACAAACCTTGCAGCTCAAATGTGTTAAAACCAAAGTATTTTTTCCTAAGTTGACCCTTATGTGTATGCTAATGGCTTACCAATGAAACATAGGGCTTCATCTCCCAGCACTGCAAATTGGTGTTGTCAATAATTATAGGAGTAAGACCCTTCTCAAAAGCTTCTTTTGCTGAAAATAGAAGTTAAATCAGTGTTTAATGACAATGAAAACTTTGAATGCATTTTTAATGTTTTTGATTACCAGTTATTTAAGCATTATGTAACATTGAGAATTAGTTGTAAAAATATTAATAAAAAGATTAGAGTAAAAAAGTACAATTAAAATAAAAACTAAGCAGGATATAAATTAAAGTACCTTCCAAAAATATTTAAACTGCAAGACAATTTCTTTGTTTTTGCTGTACACTGAAGATAATCACTATACTATGGTTAATCAACATTTTTGTCAACATTGATTTAATTTAATTAGTGCCAACGTTGATATCATTTTGGCAAATCTGATTAACAATGAAACATTGATATCAGAGAATCAAGCTGGACCTTCAATTGAATACAGTGTTTTACAGCCAGGCTAATTGTGAGGAAATGGTCTTGTAAAACGATAAGTACATCTCATGGGAACAAGCTAACACTTCAACCTGTTTAACAAAGCACATACAAATAAAGTTGATGTACTTGAATAAAACCACAGGGAAAAAAATGCTTTTTAGTAACTGATTCAATGAAAGTATCAGTACATGTAATATTTTATTATTTTGTGGAGAAAGCAAGTGCATCTTTGGTCTCATTAAAGTCTACCAATCTCAGTCAGGCATTAGTTTTCTGAACTTTTTGACCAATCTTTCTAAAATTGCAAAGTGTTTGGAGGCTTTCTCGCATGCACTCCCTTTTTAGACTTCCCCACTTTCGAAAGGGTTCAAATCTGGTCTTAGACAAGGCCGTTCCATAACACCATGTCTTCTTTTAAAGCTGTTCCTTGGTGTATTTTCTAGAATGTTTAGGATCATTAACCTGTTGAAAGCTCCACCTCCGGTTCAATTTCTACTTACATACAGATGGCCTAACACTATCTTCTAACTCTCTTTGAAAATGCAGAATTCATAATTGAATCAATGATTGCAAGCTTCCCAATCCCTGAGGCAGTGAAGCAACCCAAAACCCTAACATTTCTACCACCATGCTTCACAGTTAGAATAATAAATGTAAGGGATGTCAATTTCACTGATGTGTTTTTATCACCTTTATATGTATGTAATGTATCTAAGAGGGTGAAATATTTCCAAAAATAAATAAAATTAATACATTTGCACTGGATATAGTCCTATATTATTTAGTTCTCATTAACTTCATACATACATTCATTCATTATTTCATATACTGCAGCTCTAGGAGTTATTTAGCCTATCTGCTGTAGACTAAACAATTCATGAATTTACTCATTGGACAATCCTTGTAATTTAATCAGTAGTTTATGAAAAAAAGTTTTCCATGCTCACTACACAAGCCAAAATGTTTTAACCACAAAGCAAGACATTTACATTTATGGCATTTGCCAGACACCCTTATCCAGAGCAACTTACATTTATTAATCTCATTCGTACATTCAAGCATTCAAGGTCAGAAGCAACAATGAGGGGTACAATCAGAAATCATTGTTAACATTTTGAAACATTTTAATTACCAAAACAGCTCTCACCTTAAAACTTGCTATAGCAGCTACTATATATTTAATTTACATCGATAAATGAATTGTTTCTCTCTCTTCCTTCTTTTTGAATTTTGTATACTTCTTAAAATATCTACAAATTTCTACAAGGAACAGAACAACATTACTGACACAACTGGTTGGCACTTTGTAGAATTAAAAAAAAATAATAATCACCAAACAATCATTTGGGATTGACTCAATGATGTAGGCTTTAATTTAATCAATTTTACTAAGTGTTTCACTACAAGAAATTCAAGATCAAAATATTTGTATACTCGTTTATAGTGACGGCTTCCCAAGGCAGAATAAATGATCTGTTTATTATAACTATGACTGTGGCGTGTTTGTCATAACATGGCTGTTCATTTAGTATCAAGTTCCTCCTCTTTAACAGGAAACAGCCACAATTTTGCACTTTGTAGAAACCTAGACACAAATGTTTATATCCTACTATCAAATATGTTTATTTGTAGTAAATATTAATTAAGAATTGTTGGTATTCTATCCGCTGACTCATCCATCTGCGTCAACGCCTACAATAGTCATAATGACAATAAAAAGAACAAAGTCCTTTAAATTATAACGTGATTCTTACCTCGCCGATGGTTCCATGCATGGGCTTCTCCAAGTAAGTGTGCCTCAAAATGGTACACTCCATTCTGAGTGAAGTACTCATCAGTACTTAGGACTACTCCACCTGGGTTTTGTTCCAACATTGCACTGTAACAGACAAGAAAAATCACAGTGTAATAATCACAGAAATAGACCAAAGGGGGTCCAGACGCGCACGCCGAAAGGACCATTTCATAATATGTCAATACAGCACAAGCATACCAAGTTTGAAAGCCTCAGCTTCAGCACACGGCAAATAAACTTCCGAAAACCTACAGTTTTACCTCTGTGGCCTTGAAAAGTAGGTCACGGTCACTAACACACAAAGTCATCCCAGCACTCATAACAGTGAACAGGCATAAAACGTTAAAAAAAAATCCAGCTTCAGTGCACGGCAAGTAAATGTCCTGAAATTGAAGTGTGACGGACGGAACCCATTCCTATAGCTCCCGACCCACTTTGTGGGCGGGAGCTAAAAAAAAACTGTCTGCCTTCCAGACTCTCACTGCAAAACGTGACTCTTGCAGCTGACCAGATCACTAGGTAGCAGTCTGTATGTGACAGATCACTCTTCGAGACCCAGAGTATCAAAAGGATCAAGAAGAAAAGAAGAAGATGAAAAAAGCAGCAATTCCAGCAGCCATCTGAACCAGGGATGGTCCAGATATCTGACTCACACAGATATGACTCATCTCCGATCTGACAAAGCACAGTAAGGGGTAGGGGTCACCCATCATTGAACGACCAATGCGCAGTTAACACAATAAATCCCAAGTGCATGCCAATGCTTGACGCTAATGCTAGAAAGTCCTGTGTTCGAATCCTGGGCATGTTCTTCCTGTGTTTGCATGGGTTGGCGAGTTATTCGGGGTTCAAATACGGTACCGCAAAATATATATTTTATATATATATCAGAAACTGAGTGGAGTGTGTGAGTTTACTTTATAAAACTGTTTAATACAAGTGCATGCATGCAGTCCAATTCTAAAACAAACAGTGGTCCACCTAAAACAAACAGTGGTCTGGAGCAAATGCAGGGTTCATTCAGGGGTCAGAGTTCACCTAAATTAAGTCTGTCAAAAGAGAAAGCAACCACTACCAGACACAAAGAATGCAGAAAAGGATAGTTTTCATAGCTGTCTCCCATTTAACCATAAAGAAGTCCAAATTCATAAATTCTTCACATAAACCATAGACGTGTTCACCTTCACACTTTATACGTGTACATATAAAACACTTTATTTCATTCCCTTGTGGTTGTAACGTCATTACTGTGAACACATTTTTATATGAAAATCTGTAGAATACTGCCTCCAATCATCCCTGCAAGGCCCATATTTAAGATCGTTTATCAGTGATTTCATTTTATTTGCCTACTTGTATTTTTATATTATTATATAATTTCATAAATACTGAGATCATTAATACTCAGGGAAAACTTTGTGCACATGTTCTCTGGCCTTGGTCATGTTTTGACTTTTGTGGCTGCGACCATGAGAGCATTACAGTCTTGTTTTGCTGACGGAGCCTGTTCTCACCCCCCACCCCACCCCCGTTGCCCCGAGTGTTTGTATCCTGTCCTTTGGCTCAATCTCCAATCTGGATCTGTGCAGCCGGGGACTTTCACCCACTAGAGTCAGATCGAATGACAACAGCTACAATCGATAGGTGGTCTTACAATTCCTGGACACGTTTATATTTTGCACAGACCTTAAAACTGTTAAAAAAAAAAGAGCTCTATGTGAAAAATGTCATCTATAACTCTGTTATTTATTTATTTTTTCCTAGTTGTCCATCCTCAGTTTGGTTATTAATATTGATTGCACTACCTTATGCATTATTTTGAAGTGTTTTTAAAATAGGCCAAAGAGGCTCAGATGTTCACACTTGAAGGATCATTTAACAAGCCCAATATATAAAACGTGACCTTATAACCTTGAAAATAAGTCAAGGTGACCCATTTACAATCCCACCCTATTTGCCCCTGATGGGGACCCATGCACCAAATTTGGTGATCCTATGCCATTTCCTTCCAACATTATCCGACTCGCAAATCATTCAGAGGAATGAAGCCCAACATCTATAGCTGCAAGAGCAAAAAATGTCTAAGGATAACCTGTTTTTCTTTGTATTTAGTCAGCGCAACTAATAACAGCCAAGTGAATGTTACCATAGCAACAGTTTAGAGGGGAAAAAAAGCAATAAATCGATCACTGAGATGGCTAAAGGCTAGTGCACACAGGAAACTTAAGCTGCCTGAAACTGGAGATTCTGAAAAAATACCCAAGTAACTGTGAAGACAAGTAACTGGATATTTTGTCGCCAGCAACAAGCTCCAAAAGTTTTGCCGTGTTAAATTTCAAGCAACTCAAGATTCAGATACTGAGCTGCACGCAACTGAAGTTCTTCACGTGCTGAGACCAAATGGAAAAACAGTGTAGAACTGTTTGGCCTCAACTGGACAAAAAAGATAATACAGCAAAAGAACACCATACCTACAGTAAAGCAGATGGGTGATAGCATCCTGCTGTGGGGGTGTTTTACTGCAGAAGGGACCGGAGTACTTATCAAGGTAGAAGTAAAAAAGTACTAAAATACAGTCATATTCTTAATTCCTAATTCTTAAATTGTTCCTGCTGCCCTCTGCAGAAAGTTGCCAGAAGAAGGTTTACCTTCCAGCATGACATGACAAACAGTGGCTGAAGCAGAAAAAGGTGAATGTCCTTGCACATCCTAGTAAGAGCTCAGACTCAAACCCGAGTAAAAAAATCTGTGGAACGACTTAAAGATTTAAGTTAACCAACAGACACCATCCAATTTTCCTTGGATGTCTGTATTATTAGTGAACTTGAGCGAAATCACAAACAAGGAAACTGTACAACATATGAAGTATCCTGCGGAGTGTCTCACCGACACGCGTCATTTATTCATGGCACATTCCACAGTAACTGGTAGAACATTTAGACACTACTTCTCCATTAAAAAAAACCCATAAATTCATGGGATATAAATTATTTTAAATTTTATTTACATACCCATGAAAAGATATCATAAATGAACTGTGAACAACCATTTCAACAACAACAACAAAAAAATGTGACTAGATCATGGCAATAAGTGAAGAACTAAAATGGTAACTGATGGTAACCGATGGGTTAAAGGTTGTAAACTTCCCTAGGTTTTCATTTTTGATTAGAAATGTGATTTCACTGAAGTAAGAAATCAGTTTAACTAAACAAGGCCACATGACGCTACAAAAATAGTTTCTAATAGTAAATCATATGTATCAGTACACGGCATCAACTACAATTTATTTAAAACCCATCTTTATGGGTAACTGATGGGACACAGTGAGAACAGGAAAGTGAAAGTGTGAAGAAAAAAAAATTGGAGATGAGTCCAACTTCCATCAATAAGAACTTCACAACAAATGTTTTCTAACAAAACACTTCCTTTATCTCGGGAAACACATTTTGTACATAAAAACAATTTAAACGGCTGATTCTGCACAATATTAACCATCATTTCAACCATCAACCATCCCCCAAAGTAGTGAAGTAGATTATTTTTATTTTAAAATCAATTTTAAAAATTGGCTTTGAGGGTACATTTTACATGGAGTGTGCCTTATATGTACATACCTCATCCCAAAGGAGAAATCTCAAAATATACTAGAGAATTCGTAAACATTCATTGTTTTCTAAAATGCTTAACCATTCCAGGTCGCAGATGAGCTGGAGCTAGTCCCAGCTGACGTGGGGTAAGAGGCAAGATACACCCTTGACAGGACGCCACCCTATCATTGGGCTAATGCCCATTCCTCAAGAAAGAAGTTCCCCGCAAAGCGGGCAAAAACCCTTAGCCTGTGGCGGCCATATTGGATATCGGACCACAACGAAATTTGACGGACTTGTGTAGTAACCTAGTCACAACATCCACACTACAAATGGTGATGATCGGTGATGGTGGTTTGGAGTTAATGCACGGAATGCTACTGTGGACATACAGACAGACATCACGAGTGACTACAATACCTCTGATGCTCTTTGGGCTGATGGGTTAAAAAAAAAAGAGGTGAAAATCAAACAACTACACTTTAATCCTTGGCTTGGTGTTAACCATAACTGAATACCTCAGGAATTGCTATTCAATCCTGTCCTATAAAATACCACAAACTATCTGGACACACATTTATGTATGGTACTATGGTATATCTTAAGTAAATAAATACCTGGCAAGTGTACTCTTGCCCGACCCTGGAGCTCCTCTGAGCAGCACCAGTACTTGCCCCTCCAATCTGAGTCGACTCTGAGAAGAAAGCATCCATGACTTGGGAACAGTAGCCGAGGGCTTCAGAGGAGCTTGACTGACAGGCCTGGAAGTCATCCACTGAGTCATAGAGGATGGATTGGATGTCCAGGGGTTAGGGCCTTGTACAACAGGCGTGATAAAAGCTGGTTCATCCATGCGGGGTTTGAATTGCGGAGCCTGAATATTCCAGAACGGTTTCATACTTTGAGAATGTTGGACCTGTTCTGAGTTCAGAAACTGGCCAGGTCTGCGGTAGGCCTTAAAAGCTGAAGGTCTTGGTGCAGCACTGGTGGAATCTAGTGTCAGGTGACTAAAATCAACAGCGACGCCACGTTTCTGAGGCAAAGATACACACCCCAAACTGAGTTCATTTATCGGTGAAGCATTTCTTGAAGTCTTAGCAGTGGAGTAGGAACTCGGCTCACTTACAGCTTCATCTAGCTGATCAAGTTCCAGGAAAGCTTCTTTATCAAGATGGGGACTTGATGGAGCACCGGCAGAAAACGAAGCTGTCTGAGACGGTAGAAGCAAGACAGACGGTGTGGTAGAAGAAGGCTGAGACTGGAGCATTGCAATAGCTTCCAGTTCCTGGTCAATAAGAGAATCGAACACCTCAGCTGTTTCAGGCCTCGGCTCCTGATGTGATTCTTCATAACTAGATGCTGCTGGCATGCCTGATATTTTTGTGGATGATTTAGCATGAGACTGATGTGGTTCCAGCAAAGCAGCAGCCAGCTCAAACCCTGAAAGTGAAGGAGGCTTTGTGGTCTTCACCTCAGCTGCTCCGGACAACTCTAGAAGTGCATCCATGGCATTTTCCACTAAGAGACAAAGAGAGACATGGCCAGTTTTGTTGTGTACAACGTACATATTTGTATACATCATTAAAGGGGCCCATTCACTTCCAAGGCATATTAAATAAACATGAAACACAGTGAAAATGCTTGGAAATAAAATGAAATCGGCCTCAATGTCTTCCTAGAACCATTTGCTTACAATGCGCAGTTAGCGCAGTTAACACATAGTGTTTCGCATGCATGCCTCACAGGAAGAGGGTCCTGGGTTTGATTCCAGAGCTCAGCAAGGGCATTCCTGTGTCCTCCCAGTGCTCCCAGTGTGGGTTTTCTCTGGGTATTCCAGTTTCTTCCCACAGTCCAAAAAGATGCACAGTAGGCCCAAGTGTCTGTTCCAAATTGCCCTAGGTGTGAGTGCAAATGGTCACGTGTGTTGCCCTGTGACGGTCTAGCAGGTTCATGGTGTACCCCGCCTTCTTTCAGCGTCGCTCAGGTCCAATCTCTCCGTGCCCCTAATAGGATTAATGCGGGACGAAGGTACAGTGGAAAGCATGTCTGTCTCAAAGCAAGACGGACCTGGGATTGATGCCCGGGCTCAGCGATGGCGTTTCTGTGTGGAGTTTGCATATTCTCCCAGTGCTTGGAGTCCAAATACATGCACATTAGGCTAACTGCTTGTTCCAAAATGCCCCGGGTGTGAGTGTTTTGGCCCTGTGATGGTCTGGTGAGCTGTTCGCCCAGTGTTGGTCCCCTTCACCACAGTGGTTTGGGAAATGACAGAGAGAGAGAGAAAGAGAGAGAGAGAAAGAGAGAGAGAGAGAGAGAGAGAGTGAGAATGACAATGAGAGTGAGTGTGAGAGAGAATGAGTGTGTGAGTGTGAGCGTGTGTGAGAGAGTGTGAGCATGTGTGAGAGAGAGTGAGAGTGTGAGAGTGAGAGACAGAGCATGTGTGAGAGTAAGAAAGAGTATGAGAGTGAGTGAGAGTGTGAGTGAGAATGAGATTGTGAGTGAGAGTGTGAGAGAGTGAGAGACAGAGCGTGTGTGAGTTAAGAGAGAGAATGAGTGAGTGAGAGAGTGTGAGAGTAAGAGAATTAGATTGTGAGTGAGAGAGTGTGAGAGAGAATGAGTGAGAGACAGAGCGTGTGTGAGAGTTAGAAAATGAGAGTGAGTGAGAGTGTGTGAGAGAGTGAGAGAGAGAGAATGAGAGAGTGAGAGTGAGTGTGAGAGAGAATAAGATTGTGAGCGTGTGTGAGAGAGAATGAGAGACAGAGTGTGTGTGAGAGTTAGAATGACAGTGAGTGAGTGAGAGAGAATGAGTGTGAGAGTGAGAGAGAGAATGAGAGTGTGAGAATGAGATTGTGCGTGAGAGTGTGAGAGTGAGAGACAGAGTGTGTGTAAGAGTTAGAGAGAGAATGAGATTGTGTGTGAGAGAGAATGAGATTGTGTGTGAGAGAGTGTGAGAGTCAGAGCGTGTGAGAGAGTTAGAGAGAGAATGAGAGTGTGTGAGTGAGAGAGTGTGTGAATGCTGGTTAGAGTCACGTGATGCAGCCGGTCCAACGAGACAGGTGTTAAATCCCCTTACTTGTTCTGATATTGTGACGTAATCAGGGTTAGTTTCAGTTTGAAATCTCCACGCAGGGCGTCACAGACTGCAGGTTTAAACCCAGTCCAGGTTTATAAAGTTGCCCCGAGGTGATCCTTCCAACTTCATTCCGCACAGACTGACACACACACACACATCCCTTACTCACCTTTAAAATCCGCCTCGGACAGCACGATATAAATGACATCCGGATCCAGGTGAGAAAACATGTCGTGCATGCTCGTCACGATGTCGTCCTTGTCCTGGGAACTTAATTCGGACGTCGTCGGGGGGTCGTGTGCACGCGCGGCTGATCCTCCGTTTAACCCGGGATTAGAAAACACGCTGGGAATTTCCCCTGGCTGTCCCGGGCCTGCGCCGGGTCCATTTTTCTTTTTCTTAGGCATTCTGCCAGCTCCACCGTGAAGATCCACTGTTTACAAGTTTGTAGTCACACAGAGCAAAGAGAACATTTGGACGAAGTGACGAAACAGCCTTTTAGGGGACGGAAATATAACAGCGCCACCAGCGGTGAGACCGGGCATTACACTGCCGAATGAAAACAAAAGCCTGGCAAGGAAATATTCAACTCGTCCGGTTTACTTTTGGTATTTTAAGCTACTACAGCACTACGTAGGGTGGTAATGTTCAAGCACACTATTTTAACGGTCGTTTTCGATCCAGCCTCTCTGTCTGACTTTCATTTTATAGCACTAGGCTTTTTTTTTTACAGCAGCAATGCAAATCACACATTTAACTGATTCGTAGGTGTTGGGAGTCGATTCCACAAAATAAAGCTTCACAAAACAAAAAAAATAATGTTTACTAAGTACACAAGCCCTAATTGTGGTTTATTAGATATATTTAAGAGAATGCATATTGAAATGTTCTGTGTTGTCGAGTGCAGGAATGTGTGAAACTGGCACGAAGAAGGGAATCGTTTAGTCCAGTAAACTAATTGACTCTCAATGTTTTGTAATTGGAGAATCGACTCATTTTTGAATCGACTCCTTGTTGGAGAGCAAGCTATTGGAACCTCTGTTTGTTTCTTCAATGGTTTTTCTGTAACATTCAAATAATTATTATTATCTGGATATACATGTAATATTACAAACATTTAAGCAATTAAATGTTGTTAAACATTGCAGACTCAGTTCTTGGTTGCTGTATATTTTGTAGGTTAGGAGGTGTATCCCATAAGCTAGTTTAGTGTTTAAACTCAGTGCTCAGGATAGGCCCGGATACACCACAACCTGGTTAAATCACTTAATAAAAGTGTGCCAGGGGCGACACGGTGGCGTAGTGGTAACCACATCCGACTCACGGCAAGAAGGGCCTGGTTTTGAGTCCCGGGTTCGGTGAAGGTGCTCCTGTGTGGAGTTTGCATGTTCTCCCTGTGCTAGCATGGCTTTCCTTTGGGTACTCTGGTTTCCTCCAACAGACGTGCACATTAGGCTTATTGGCTGTTATAAATTTCCCCTAGGTGCAAGTGTAAATGGCTGTGTGTGTGTGTTGGCCCTACGATGGACGGGCGAGCAGTTCAGCATATACCCCACCTATGCTCAGAGATAGGCTCCTGCCTGCCCACAATCCCAGTAGTATTAAGCAGTTTGGCAAATTAATGAAAGGACCACACTGTATAAATAGATGTTTTTAAATGTTTTATTTCCTGAAATAAATGTCATAATTAATGATATTGTTAATTGTTCTGTTAAGAGACATCACTCATCTTTCTGTTAGGAGACATTCAATATAATTAAGCGTTATGGAAGGGGCCTTCACCGTCAGTGATGTGTACTTTGTGCTTTCTGGTTTCTTACTGACATGACAAGCTTCTTTACTGTTAAGTTAATCAGTGGCTAGAAATAAACTGAAAATCTTTTTAATTATTGTTAATAGGTAATTATAATAATTTATAGCATATAATAATATAATAGAATAGTTAATAAGTCACTGATATAAGAAGTTTAAAAGTGTTCCAGATGTGCTGTTATTTGAAATTCATACTGTTCAAGAGGTGTTTCTAAATCCGCTGTTGAAATCACGAGGTAGGGATAAAAATTTATTAAAATAAATGTTTATTAAAAAGTATTTAGAAAAAACTTGTCTCGCGCTGGTGGCCTATTGGCTAGCACATCTGCCTTACAGCAAGAAGGACTTGTGTTCAACTCCTGGGCTCTGCGAGGGTCGTTTCTGTGTGAGGTTTGCACATTCTCCCTGTGCTAGAGTGGATTTCCTTCAGGTTCTCTGGTTTCCTTCCACAGTCCAGACATGCACAAATGGACTGAATGGCTGTTCCAAAATGCCCCTAGGTGTGATCCTACCTGTAAATGTGTGTGTGTGTGTATATGTTGGCCCTGTGATGGACTGGAGAGATAATTTGTGTACCCTTTTTTCCCCAGAGATAGACCGATGGATAGATCTTTATTAATCAATCCCTTGAGGGAATTGGTTGCCATAGCAGCAAGGCACATATATATAAGGTGCAATAAAAAAGGCAATTAATAAATAAATATATTTACATACAGGAGCAATAAAAATATAAATTAAAATACTAAAAACAGTGAAGACACTGAGGGAGTAAAACCAACACAAATTTCAAAATGATAAAAGAAGTGAAGCACGAGTTGTTGTTGTTGGATGTGTTGTGTGTGTGTGTGTGTGAGAAAGAGAGAGAGAGAGAGAGAGAGAGAGAGAGAGAGAGAGAGAGAGAGAGAGGTATAGTGGCTGCTGCTGCTCCCTTTCCATCAGAGCCCGTTCTGTCCGACGGGGATTTGTTACACGAATCTGGCAACCTGACTGCTTTTGAGTTGATTTTATCCTTCACGTGTGTGAGAGTCAGTGTGAGAGAGTGAGAGTGAGAAAGAGTGAGATCGCCCGTTCTGTTCGACGGGGATTTGTTACGTGGATCTGGCAACCTTATTGCTTTTGAATTGATTACGTTTCATAATGTGTGTTTGTTTGTTTGTGTTGTAGAGCCCATTAGAGATTTGTTGCACGTATCTGGCAGCCGTGTTGCTTATGAGTTGTTATCCTTGATGGATTTTGCGTGTTTTGTGATGTACAGCGGCTGTTCTTTCCGCTACCTCCTACGGGGATTTATGACGTGGATCTGGCAACCCTGGTGCTTTCGAGTTGTTTAATCCTCCGTAGAGGTTGTGTGTGTGTGTGTGTGTGTGTGTGTGTGTGTTAGTTACAGTACCATACAGTAGAGTGGCTGCTGTTCCTCCCGCCCCCTCAGAGCCCGCTCAGTCCGACGGGGGGCGCCGCGGCTCCACTTTTTTTTTTGAAACAGCGCTGTGTGAAAAGAGAGGAGCCGCTTTTTTTTGGTGGTGAAACTAAAAGCTCCCCAAAACCCGAAATTGTCCAATGAATTAAAGAGCAACTTGTCCGTGAGGTAAATCCCGACAGGAGGTTTGAATTCGGCGGTGCAGAGAGTCGTGGAGTCGCAGATGTTGAGGTAGTCGTGGTAGTTTGAGATGTTCGGATCCTCGCCGTGTCGTTAAGTTGCTTGTTGAGGGACGAACTGGTGTGTTGTGTTTTTTTTTTTGTTTTTTTTTGTGAGTTGTCGGCGTTTAGAAAGCGAGGATGCCAGGCGTGTTGGAGTTGTAAAGCCAAACAAGTAAACAGTAGTTTGTTTTCCGTTTCATAAAGTTGAGGTAGTTTTGGTCAGTGGTTTTAAAACGACGCTCTGAATGGATGTTGTGTTGTTTTTAGAAAACAATTCGAAGGTTTTTATGTGGAGCTGTTTCCGAATGTCAGTGTTGTGCGAAACCCAAGCTAATAGTTTGAGGCCTAGCGCGGTAATAGCTAGGCCACAGGGTCTGTACACAGCTAGGCAGCTAACATGCTAGCATGAACTTAAAGCTTTGTTGGGCGTGTTGTGAATCAGCCAGCTGTCTTTCTGAGGAATTTCTTAAGCTGCTGTATTGTGGACCTGTGAATTCAAGTGTGGACTTTCATTCAAACTGATCTTAAACGAGCAGGAGAAATACAACAGTGTAGAAAATGCCGTGCCTTCTCGTTCCCTGCTAGCTAGCACCCAGGCTAGTTTCCTAGCTCGCTCTCTCCGCCTGTTTTTAAACTCTTTAACTTAACTCTGAGCATGTTGGAGGTAACCGAGGCGTGTTGATGCTTTATTCTGTCGGTGTGTGGTCAGTGCTGTGTTTTGGAAGCTTTTTTTGTATTTAAAACGTGTTTTTGTAAAAGTGCGGCTAGTTCGCTCGCTGAACTTTTGTTTTCCCACCCATAGAGGCCAGTAGAGGACTGTGCGGAAAATTAGCGTTACCGGTCCAGCGGCATGGAGTTCCCGCAACAGCAGAAACCGCCGGCGGACGGCAAGATCATTTACCCGCTCGGAGTGAAGGAGATCACCGACAAAATCAGCAACGATGAAGTGGTCAAACGGTTAAAGGTAAAACATGATAATCTCACTTTTATTGTGGGAACAACTGAACATGTTCTGCAAATTGAAGAGTTTAGATTCTACCTTTATTCCGTGTTTCTGCTGATGTACAGCTGATAAACTCAGTGTTTATTATACAAACCTGATTATTTAGAGGGATTTCCATGTGAGGCGGGATCCAACCCAGACATACGGGTCCTAAGGTTTAGCCTCACATCTGTTGATTTCTCACAGTGAGGTGTTGCAGGTGAGGAAGCGTGTTATCACACCCAACACTCCGGATCAGTTCATCTGATGATTGTGTTTGCGCTTCCTGTCAGTCAGGAAACTGGTATCAGATGTTCGGTACTTATTTTCATGCTGTGTATGATGCCTCACACCCCCCCTCATTTGAATAATCTTTATAAAAAGGGATAGCACTATATGAGACACGACGGGTAAAGGTGACCGTCATCACCCCGGACCGAATGAGGGATCGACTTTTATGTAACCGAATAGGACTGGGGTATACAGCTGGAAAACTTTAACATCGTTTCAGGAGATATCGATTCATTCCTGATGTTTTTTCATGAAGCCATACTATCCGAACGGGCTCACAGGTGCCCATGATTGATTGATTCATGTCCATGATTGGATTGGCTGTGAGTGACAGGGAAGTGAGCGTATGCCACCCCTCTCTCACTCCCTCCCTCCCTTGAGAGCTCAGCCAGTCGGCTCCCGTGACCTCCCGGTCGCTTATAGCTACGGCATCGGCCTGGTTTCAAACCAGCGTTCTCCAGGTTGATAGCTGTGCACCTTATCGAATCACCACCATAACCGAATTTTATTTATCAGCATAAAATATGCATGAAGCCCCAAAATGTTCTTGGAGTTGAAAAAGTCATGAAAATGTACCGTATCTTTTCCTGATTGTAAAGAAACTCCCGTGCTGAAATGATTGGCCAAATGGCTGACCATGTGGTTGTAGAGAGATATACTTCACATATTATTGTCTGCATTAGCGTGACATCATAGACTGCGTTAGTACAGATGGCATGTTAAGTTTCATAGTAGTGCTTTTAGACATGCTTGGTCATTTGTGTTCATTCTACTTTCAGGTGTTTCTTTTTCAAATAAGGTACCGTTAAGCAAAATTAAATGAAAAGGTTCCATTTTTATGGATAATGTGTGATTTAAAAAAAAAGAATGTTTTAAAAGAAAAAGCATTTTTGTGCTGGTAGGTAATGCAGACCCATTCTGCCACTCACCTCAAGTATATGACCGACCTATGGGAAGCTCCGCATTTGCTTCTGCCGATTGAAGCATTGCACCTGTTATGTGATGGGCTGTTTACTATTTAGGGGTTTGATGGCTGTTTATATGCCAGGGACTGAGGGTGTTTGGCATTTGTTCACCCACCCTGAGCTTTGTGTAGGTGTTATTATATTGCTTTCCTATGGCTTCTGTGTTAATGCAGTGAAACTATCAAACCTTCTTCTTGTTGTTATTGATCATGAGCCCTATATAGGATCGTCAGCAGATCAGATCACAAAAGCAAGGTCAGATTGTCTTCCCTATGCTGATATCAGAACGTTCTTATTTTCCTTTAGAAATAGGTTTTAAAACATTTATTGTAATAAATGAAAAAGGTCTGACTGACAGAAAACCCAGAAGAGATCCTGTCTGTGCTTTACATTTATTTGCCTGTTTAAACTTTCCTAACCTAACTTGTTTTTAGTAAGCCGAGCTTTATGCCTGCATGAGGTCTGAGGTTGTAAATGCTTTGGGATTTTAGTTGTGGTATGCAAATATGTTTATTTGTTTAGAAACATGTGCAGTGGACTCTTTTTCTGTTTGTAAAGTAAAAAGTGTGTATAAGTGTTTAATAAAGGTCCCAGTTTGAAGAAGCCTGTCAGTAAAGTGCTGGTGTATAGACACACACAGACTCCCTTAAATATTCCTTCAGTTTATTATTCACAAATATCATGAGAAATAACTGTTAAAGAAGTTGACCACACAAATTTATTAAAAACATGGATCACGCAGGAGGTTCCCTTTGCTGGCCCACTTTATGTCCACACTTTAAGTCCAGATTTATCACCGTATTCAATTCAACAATTAAATCTTTAACTTGTCGTACAATTGCATTAAAAATGATGCTGGAGTAGGAATTCAGATAAATTTTTCCCTTGCTAAACATAGAATATTTAATGTGAAATGTTACCTGTTTACACAACATAGAGGTGAATAGAAGTGTTTAAAATGGATGTAGCTGTCCTGCTTTACTGAGATCCACTCTAATCCAAACTACTCAAAGATATTCCATATCAACCTGTAGCATCAGTGGAAATAGATATCATGTAAACCTTGTGCTAAGTGTTAGTCAAGCACATCACTATCATATAGAACTGCATAAAGTGGACTGTAAAATAAGAGGAGATAAAAGCTTATGTTGCCAACAGCTTTGTGTTTAATCACTGCTAGTACAGCCCTGGTTACTGACACCAGATAACACACACAGCATTGTTAACTACTTACTGACACACATCAACATGGGTCTAGCCATGACTTTTGGGAGAGAGATAATATGTTAAACCTGTTAGAATCATTTTAAATATAACACCAGAACTTGGAGAGGGAGTAATTATCTATCTATTTATTTATTTATTTTTAAAAGACAATTGCGATGCATACCTTAGCAATTCCTCTACCAAAAAATGATGAACATTTCAGACCCATTTTCAGACGTACCTCAGCACCAAAAATGATGTAATTACATCTCTTGCTTCAAACTCCGGCAATGGTAGGTGTTGCTACATCAGCGTAGGTGTTGTAGTGAAGTCTTACTCCCTAGTTTAGATTTTTACTTGCTTTTGGGGAGTGGTGGGGTGAGTTTTGGATCGTGATAGTTTGTATTAAGGAAATAGATGTGTATATCATATGTGAGATGGTTAGGAAAGTCTAAAGCTGTGTTCTGACAAATTTTTGACTGAATTTGAGTTTATTTGCTAGTTATAGATTTGATATTTCAACGTTAAGAAAATATAAATGAAATGTATTTTACTCTTAAAAAAATATATTTATTTGTTTGTTTTTATTTATTTGTTTGTTTGTTTCTTGCTTATTGTCCATTCATTCCTTGGTGCAAAGATTACATTGGATTAGAAATATATTTACCAGACACGGCTATACCGGCCTAAAAACCCACTGGCTCAGTGTGATTGCCTCGCAGTTTAATAGCTTTTGGAGCTTTGCGTGTCGTAGTAAAATAACCAAGTTTTCCCTGACAACATAACAGTAACACTCCTGCACTGTTAGATCATCACAGCAGAATAATTATACACTTTGTACAGACAACAGCAAGACACAGGTGGGTAATGCTATAATATTTTAATGTAAAGGCTTTAGTGATAAGGAGAAGGTGAAGGACAGGACAAACTTCAGTGTGAGAAGAGATTAGACAAGTGATGAAGTGGTGCCGAGACTCCTGTCAGTCACAGGCCACAAAAAACGAACCCAAAGGGATAATCAGTGCTTCCTGCTATGAAATATCTAACTTTATATTCATCAGCCAGCTGTTCTGTAATTAGGCAAGGTTATAAATGTAGAAGATAGTATCTGTAAGTGGGATTGCAATGATATCTTAAATTTCTGGATCTGGAAAGTACAGCAGAGAAACAGTTTTCGGTTTCGTTCAGAAATAATCCTGTAATATTCAGGCATGTGTTGGGTTTTTGCAGGCCGACACACTGAATTTGCGTTTGTTTCACTATTGACTCGTTATTTCATTTGTCAGGTCTTAATATTTAAGCGAATTGATTAGATTTTTCTGGTGAGGCATTTAAAATTTTAATTGCATTTAATTCAGGCACATGATTATCATCGAATTGATCAGCCTAAAGAAGACAGGAGACCAAGCACTTCCACTACATTTGCCTGCAGCAGAAGAACTACATGTGCTGGATGGGAGAGTTGTTTGGTGATGCTGCAGTTTTTGTTCGTCCATTGTGGCTGATGAAGACCAAGGACATAACGTGGACACTTTAGTGCCGTGTTTGTGTTTTATATGTCAGATCAGTCCAATACGGGCATGGAATCTGTCACAAACTGGATGTAGGTGATCCCTTTGAGCGGGTGGCAGGTTGGTTGCTTTGGACTTGCGCAACTTATGTTTCCGCTGAGCTACGTTTACGTTCGAAGGAATCAGTGCCTTCGCTGATTAGGCCTTGCCACCCTGGATGTTCTAGTGCCAGGGTCTCCCAGGTTTCGGTGTCGATATGGAACCCTTTCGGTGACACTTAAGGCAGTCGTTATAACGCTTCCTTTGACCGCCCTGTGAGCGTTTCAAGGTGGCCAGCCTACCTGACCTGGGGTTTCTTGAGCAGCGTGCGAATGCAGAATGCAAGTCATGTCAGGTCGAGAGAGGACTTCGGTATCAGGCAATCAGATGGAAGCGATTGGGCTCTCTGGCATGACGTCCGTAGACGGTCCATGTCTCACAGGCATAAAGTAGTGAGGGCAGTATAACTGCTTTGTAAACCTTGCAAAACGAAAGCTGTGTTGGCCTTGGGAATGCGTAAGGTGACCTCTGTGTCTATGTTCACAGATCTGGAAAGTGTGCTGCCAAGGTATGTAAACTTGTCAACGGCATTGAGTGTTTCCACATTAACAGTGATGATAGAGGCCACATGGGTCTTCTGCGGGGCTGGCTGGTACAGGATCTCGGTTTTCTTGGTACTAACCGTAAGCCCGAAGTTAAGAAGCGGTCATTGCACTGCTGCATCTTGGTCACAGGGGAAGCATTAAGCGCACAAGTACTGTAGCCTCCTTGACCTTGGTTTTTCCTGAAGCCTATGCAGGTTGAGGAGTCTCCCGTCGGTCCTGTACCTAATACTGATGCCAGTTTCATCATTACAGAAAGCGTCCGTGCGCACAGCAGTGAACAGTGTGGAGGAAAGAACGCAGCCTTGCTTGACTCCGTTGGTAAATGGGAATGCCTCAGAAGAGTCTCCATTGTCCGGTACTCGAGTGAGCTTGCCATCATGGAATTGATGCACCATAGTGATGAATTTATCAGGGCAGCCAAACTAACTTATCTTCCACGCCCCCTCCCGACTGACAGTGTCAAAAGCCTTTGGTCAAGTCTACAAATGTTATGCAGCGATCCATATTCTGTTCTTGACACATTTCCTGGAGTTGTCGTGCAGAGAACCATGTCAGCAGTTCCCCGGCCTTGCCTGAAGCCTCACTAGCTCTCTGAAAGGTGGCCAACTTCTAGATGCTGAATAAGGTGGTTGAGGAGGACTCTTGCAAGAATCTTCCCAGTGATGACCAGAAGAGAGATCCCTCGATGGTTATCACTTGATTGCCTGTTTCCCTTTTTCTTGTAGAGGTGGTAATGGAGGCATCCTTGAGCTCCTGCAGAATAGTTTCCTGCTCCTACATGATCTGAAAGAGCTCGGTGAGTTTTTGTATAAGGAACTGCCCTCCTGCCTTGAACATTTCAGCAGGAATAGAATCAGACCCTGGTGCCTTGCCACTGGAAAGGGACTCTTGCTTTCTGGACATCTAGTTCTGTTGGAGGTTCTACTAAGGAGATGTTGATGTCTGCTTGAGGTATGCGAGCAGTGGCATCAGCATTGATGGAGGAGGGTCTGTTGAAGTGCTCCGCCCATCTCTTCAGTATGGTGTTCTCAGTGAGGAGAGTTGACCCGTCGGCACTAAGAAGTGGTAATGTCCCAGAGAACTGAGGTTCATAGGTGGTCTTTAGGGCATTATAGAAGCTTTTAAAATTGTTGCTGTTGTTGCATCCCATCAGCCCTCTTGCTGAGCCAGGAGTCCTGTATCTCTAAGCTTTGTCTGCACCTGTCGTTTGATGGAGTAGTAGACTGCTTTCTTGGAAGCAGAACTGTTATCTTGCTGGTGTGCTCTGTAGGTGTCGCGCTTATCACAGAGCAGCTTTTGAATTTCTTCGTCGTTCTCATCGAACCAGTCTTGATGTTCAGGCCCAGATGCGTGAGTGCAGAGTTATATCTCTGAAAGCTGTCCCATCGTTCTGTGCTCCATTTGCTTCCAGATCAAGCTGGCTTAATGTGCTGTTCAAGTCTGCACTGAGGTTCTGTCTCACAGAGAGACGATCTAACTTGCTGATGTTAAGATGTTTGTTCGGCATTTTTGCTTGTGGGTGCTGCCTGGGCTGGATGTGCAAGTTAAGAGCAGATGCCAGAGTTTGCTGTGTGGGTGCATCCAGGACGTCTTGTTAGGATTTGACAGGCGGTAAATTGTGTTGGTGATCAAGAGGTTGTGTGACACACAGGCCTCCAGGAGTAACATACTGTTGCTTTTGCACTTTCCAACTCCATTTGTCCCAATGACTCCTTCCCAGGTCTGATAGTCTGTGTCTATTTTGGCGTAGAAGTCACCGAGAAGAATGAGTTTGTCCTCCTTTGGAATGCTTTTGATGGTGTTTTTTCGATGGAGTCCTCATAGAACTTATCTTTGATCTATTCTGGGTGCTGCAGTAATGCATAGGGAAACCCACGATAGTACATTTTTAGTATTTTCTTGATATATCATTTATCAATATGGGGTCACTTTGGGACGTGTGCTTTTTAAGGTGTAATTCCTGATCTTATGTTCATATTACATCTACAGTTAAGGATAAAACTGTAATAAAGGATTCACTAAGGAGTTGAGTATTTAACACTCAGATAATTATTCTTGCCATCACTCAATTCCAAGAACGTTTCCAGGAGTTATCGTGCAATGATTATATTTTACTCATGATTCATGTTGATGTGAATGTCAATTTAGGTCAAATGTGCATGTGTAACTAATAACTGCATAAAGCAAGTTTTGCAAAAACTTATCAAATGTAGAATTTCATGGGATATGTTTTAAAGACCTGAATAATTTTTGGTATGTGGTTAGTTTGAGAAATACAATTATTAGCAGAAATGATCGGGGATGATGCATGATGGATCTTTTTGGAAATAGCCTAAAGTCACTGCATATATTAAAATGTGTTTGTGTATATATGTTCGTAGACACATCTATCTCTTCCGGTGGTGGATAATTTATACCATCCTGATGGTATAAACGGCCATACCAAACCAACCCTACTTACTCATTATTCAGGAATCCACTTGCCGCCTTCTAATAAAAAAAAAAAAACACAACAAAAACCACTGGATTATTCCACTGGAGTTTTTCATCTATGTGTAACACAATCACTTTCACACCCTCTCTCTCTCTTTCTCTCAATTATTTGTTGTAATCATTTAATGCCTTTCAGACGCACTAAAAACCTGCTGAATCACAAAATCATTGGTCTGTTACAGTGTGTTTCATGAGTTACTATAATAGTTGACAGCTGAATGGGGGGCCAGTATGGCAGGCAATGACTTTTTGAGCCACTACTTGTTTTCCTTTGCTCTGTTGGACACTTTATATAAGTTTGTTTACTGTGATGGGTAATGTTAATAAATCGTTTTTGCGAAGTACACCACCTTTGTTTTCTATGATGAGTATTAAATGTAAATTGTTTTTGTTTGCTAAACAGCGCAATGTGTTGCTGGAGTCCTCTCTGTATCTGTGCAGCATGTTATGGCTGGGGACCATGCTTGGATATAGTGTGATAATAGAAACACAGACAGGATTTCAGATTGAGGATTAAAACCTCAGGCTACAAGCCTTGAGCAGGCTTGCGTTGTAGAGTCCTGTGATTCTGTTCACTTGCCATATTGATAAGTGATAGTTACAGCTGACTTGTTTGCAGCAGTGGACGAAGACTGGTCACATGACAAGTACTACTCATGTTTGCTGTATGAAAAGTGATGGGTATTTTCAGTGTTTCAATAAGCTGAGAATATTTTTGACAGTATGATGGATTGTTAGAGCTTCATCATCAGGAGCTTATCAGTTGGTCTTTTGGTTGTCTGTGTTTCCTATGACTCTATGGATCCAAACTGAAGTTTACATGAATAAGGTTTTCTCACTTAAACCCAACTCCTGTAACTGGGTTTAAGTGTCCGTCAGTGAGTCGGTGCTGTTTGATTCAGCTGGCTTGTAAGTGTTAAAGCCCGATATTTTCTTCTCAGTATCTCTGGTAGATTATTTTATTATTTGATTTTTAGTGTGTGTGTGTGTGTGTGTGTATGTGTGTGTGTGTGTGTGTATGTGTATATATATATGCAATATTTTTATTTTCCAAACCACTTTATCCTTTATTGAGGTTGCAGCGTGGCTGGAGCCCCTCCCAGCTGACACCAGTTGTAGCACCCTTAACAGCTTGCCAGACCATTGCAGGGCAACACAGACACACAACCATTTACATCTAGGGTAAATTCAATATCCAGTTAGATTAATGTGCACATATTTGGGCTATGGGAGGAAACTGGACTACCCAGAGAAAAGCCTCACAAGCAAGAGCATAGAAACTCCTTCACTGGGCATAGGAATTGAACCCACGTTCTTGCTGTGAGGCAAAAGTGCTGATCAGATGGAAGCTTATCCCAGAAAGAGTTAATGAATGAGTCTTAGTCATGAAAAAAATAAGTTAAATTCAAACCTTTTGGAGGTGATTTCCAAAAACAAAAAAGTCCCCCTACATCCACATGGCAAGAAAAATACAATTAGTGTTGGTATCTTTTAGTCACTGAAACCAGCAGCAGGTATTTACCAAATTTATCTAGTTTGACTTGAACAATGCAGACCAGTAAAAAGAAATTGTACAATCTTTCCTACATTCATTTTTAAAAAAGGACATCCCATGAAATGTGTTGATTATTTTTGGAAAGGAAAGTCCTGGACAAATTAGCAGTCATATGTAATTTAGACAACTTTTTTAAATTCTTTGCCAAACATAAGACTTAAAATGAGTGTAAGGGACAGTGCCAATAATTCATACTGGATGTCAGTGATCTTTGGGCTCTCAGGTGGCACTGCATTTAAAAACAGGTGCAGGTCTGTCATGGAAATTCACTGCATGGGCTCAGGAGTACTTCCAGAAATCACTGTCTGTGAACGGTTTGCCATGCCCTGCATGCAGAGTAAAGCTCTATCATGCACAGAAGAAGCCACATGTGTACATGATCCTGAAATGCTGCCACCGTCTCTGGACCAACGCTTATTTAAAAAAAAAAACTGGGGCAAAGAACAAAACTGTTCTCAGGTCAGACAAATCTATCCATCCATCCATTTTCTGAACCGCTTAATCCGAATTAGGGTCGTGGGGAGGCTGGCGCCCATCTCAGCCGACTCTGGGCGAGGGCAGAGTACACCCTGGACAGCTCGCCAGGCCATCGCAGGGCAGAAACACGCCATAATTCAAAAACGCCATCACCAATCATCAGCATTTTTGGTGTGGATGTAAGGACTGGGTAACAACATAAGCCTGTCGATTTTCTTGGCAGCCTGATATGTTCAGTGTGGCGTACAATGTCAAAAACATCATACCTTTTTATGATGTGGTGCATGGGTTTGAGGCAGTTTGCCTGCTTTGCATGGTGTTTTTTTTTTTTTTTTTTTTGTGTGTGTGTGTGTGTGTGTGTGTGTGTGTGTTTTAATAATTATAGTGTTATTCTCATAACATGATGAAAAAGAGAGATATAAACCCTTTTATTTACGCAGAGATTTATTAGATAAATTACCATGCACACACACAGACACTTTTCTGAATAAGGAACGCTGTGTGTGTTGTTCACATGTTATTTCAATGTGGAACTGTGTGTGTGTGTGTGTGTGTGTGTGTGTTAAAGGCATGGTCTGACTTTAAAACCATCTTAATCATTCAGAAAACAGAACATGTGCCAAGCATCTTAATTTTATGATGTGGATTATTTGTCCCTGACTTGTACTTACTCAGCACTGTGAGCCAGCCAGTCAGTCAGACTGGTATCAATACCAAGTCTGAGAAGCGCCAAAGTGATCACATTTCCTCAGCAGCACTGACTGCCTGCTCCCCCACTTCCCTCTCTCTCTCTCTGTCTCTCTCTCACACACACAACACCCCTTGGTCCTAAAGCTAGATGAGTTCTGAGTATGAAGGCTATGCACTCACTGTCCACTTTGTCTCAACCAGGAGGTGCTCTACATTTTCACTGGAGGTATTCTAATCATCGGTGTTTTTGTGAGTCAGTTTGTAAACAGTTTCCTGGCAAAACTGCCAGACGAAGTTACCCCGCCTGAATCTGTTACCCCACCCATGTTACTCTCTAATTAGGAACAGTTATTACTTATTTCAGTTTTTTATTTCATGCTTAATGTGTAAGCTTAGTTTCTTTTCTCACTGCGACGAAGACACCGAGGGTACAGACAGCAGTGACACTGAAAGAGGATAAGTTAACGGTTATCCTTTATTTGCTGCCTGGGTCCATGAATGTGATTTATTTGTTTTTGTTTGTTTTTTTTGTTTGTTTTTTTTTTTACCATTTTCGCTCATGAGCAGTTAGCTGCGGGGTGACGGTGAGCACGGCAAGTCTAGCAAACAGTAAGCTGAGTGATCCACCGAAATCATCTCCAAAAAAGCGGACTCGTGTATAGAAAATCAGCGATGCATGGAAAACCAATCGGCTGTGCCTGCAGTACGAAAAAACCCACAGGATATTGACTTGTTCCTACTGTGTATAATTCACTAGACACCAGAAAAACAACGCACTCATGCCAGGTACGAATTCCTTGCGCATTGAAAATGTACGGTCGCATGAGGGCAATACTGGTCACAAGGCCTGTCATTCTACATGGCTGAAGTCTTTAAAAAAAAACAAACATCAACAACCTGCTGATCAACCAATCATGAAAGCCATGAAAAATATGGAGAAGAAAGAGATTGATCACCTACTAAAACTCTTCAGAACTGCCTACTATATTGCCAAATATGAGAAACCGTTCAAAGACTTTCCAAAACGGAATGAACTACAGAGCAGTAATTTTGATGACTACTTAATGACAGAACATTACAACAGTGACAAACAAGCTAAAACATTTGTCAGTTTCATAGCTGAGGCAGAGAGACAGAAAAAGTCAGACACTGTCAAAAACTCTGAATTTGTCAGTGTTGTACTTGACGGGTCAACAGACCGTGCTAACTTGGAGGAGGAAGTCAGGGGCAGCGGTGGTGGTTTAGTGGTTAAGGCGATGGGTTACTGATCCGAAGGTCAATGGTTCAATCCCCACTATCACCACAGCTGGGCCCTTGAGCAAGTCCCTTAACCCTCAATTGCTCAGTTGTATAAAAATGATAATTGTAAGTTGATCTGGATAAGATGGTCTACCAAATGCTGTGAATGTAATTTGGAGGAGGAAATATACTTGGTGGCTTATACTGATGAAAATTATGAGCCATTAATAGATTTCCTTAGTATCTCTAGTGTAAAATCTTGTGCCACTGAACTGTCTCTGCAGTTTTTCCAAGTGCGTAAAAGTGTGGGCCTCCAACCAAAAAAAAAACTGTGTCCAACTTGCCACTGATGGGCCGGCAGTTATGAAAAACATGTGTAAGCTGTTTAAGGAAAAAATTCCATGGTTGCTACAAATTCATTGGCCTAACCACATATTGCAACTAGCATTCAAGGATGCTGTGAAGGACTTTCTTGTTGAAAATGAACTGAGAACCCTGTTGGTTGGACTAAAGGCATTCTATCATAACGACAGTCTGCAAACTAGGTGTCCTTATCAGGCTGCTGGGTGTCAAGTGACTTAAAACACCTGAAAGCTAAAGGGACCAGGTGGGTCGCCCATCATAAGAGAGCTGTGAAGTCTATGGACAGGGACTTTATTGCTACTGCCACACAGCTAGAATCCTGTTCTAAGGACACTCCTCAAGATCAGTAACTATATCTAAAGCCCTTGACTTGAAAGAAAAGCTAACTAATCTAAATATTGTCATTTTCACATTTGCTATTCTAATGCCAATTTTGGCAATCTGTTCTGTGCTAAGCTGTATCCTTAAATCTGATACTGCAGGCATTGTCACTGGTAAACACTAAAGAAAACAAAGAACAAAGTGTGTTGCTTCAGTTGTGAAGAACAAATGAATAAATTAAAAAATGAGAATATCACAGAAGAATTGACATTCCGAGATGTCCAGTTGAAGAAAAGAAAAACTGGTGTGAGAGCTGTTGACACTGATGCCACGCTAGTAAAGCAGAGTAAATCTGCTTGTTTCTACCCCCTGGAGAACCAAGGAGCACATGTTCATTGCTGATTCATTGATTTTCAGCCACTGAGCTGCTCGTCATTCACCTGCATAGTGAGAAACAATCATCAGGTCATTTCTGCGCTTAGTGATTGTTTGATTTGTGATTGGTTTATTCAAGTTCGAATGTAAAAATAATAATAATCAGTTTCTGTCCAAAAGGAAAATGTTCTATATGAAAGTACTCATGGTGAAAACACAAGCTGAAAAATATATTGATTTAACATCTACCTCTGTTAATTTAAATAAATAAATAAATAACAACATTAAAGATTTTTGTTTTAACAGTGCAGTAAAGAAGTCCAACACCAGCTGAGAAGAGCTTGTTTATCAGCATGCAGGATAAAACACAACTGCAGTCTTCACTTGTCGTTTAATTTTAAATAAAGCTGAACCTGTTGTATGTGGACAGTGTGACAGTTTGAAAATCTTCTGGTGAGCGTTTCTGGGATTTCAACCACACGCTGCGGCTGTCTGGTGGTTTGCAAAGTTCAGTGCTGAAATTTTTTTTTGGGTGTACAGTAGTGCTATGTATCACTTCTTCTGAGACATGGTTCTAGCTGGCTATCGAGTTCAGCTTGTTTCATCTGTAAAATATCATATGATGTCATATTTCCACACCCACTGGATATAAGCAATTGTATGCTCAGATTAGTACTAGGATATTAGTTTGTGTGCCATGAGTACAGAAAAAAAAAAAACTACAAATAAAGGGGGGTATTTGATCACTAGAATGTGTATTTTTTTTTTTTTACTTTAGAATTTCTTTTTTCACCAAAGCAATTGTTGGCTGTTGCTCTCAGTTGGCCTGTTTGTTTGGGATTATTTAGCCGACGAGACACGTCACCCGCAAGGTGGAAATGAACTTGTTCATTTTTTATAATTGGAATAATATAATGAAGGGAAATATAATAGGATCTTATTCCACCCAATCTCGCCGATAACTTGGCGCTATGTGCCTCATAGGTTATCAGCTCATATATGACCTGGTTTCATGAAATGAGTGTTTAATATTAAACATTTTCCATAATAATATTTCCTCATTGAAATGTAATCTGAAGCGTTTCTGTTTCAGCATGTTATTGTAATGTACATTGACTGACAAATAAAAAAAAAATTTTACTTCAAGAATCGCAGTGAACTGATTGGTCTCTGGGTGAATAGTTAAAACATCGACTTTACTGTGCAGCCCTAATTTTGAAGTATAAATTGAAAATATTGTGTATGTATGTGTGTACTAGTACTTGTAGAGGCAACTATTAATTGTAATGTCTAGAGGTGTTTTTTGGTGCAAACATCCAACGATTATCTAACGTATGCATTAATCACATGTTGAGACTGGTTTTGATACCTTGGCTTCCACTTTCCATAAATCCATTTATTTATCTGTGTTGTGTTCTTTCTGTCTCTCAGTTGGTGGTGAAGACATATATGGATATGGATCAGGATTCTGAGGAGGAGAAGCAAAAGTACCTGGCTCTCGCACTACATCTGGCTTCAGAGTTCTTCCTGCGGAACCCCAATAAAGATGTCCGGCTGCTCGTAGCCTGCTGCCTGGCAGATATCTTCAGGATCTATGCCCCTGAAGCGCCATACACCTCTCATGATAAACTCAAGGTGTCCATGCATGCCTTTAAAGCCATATTTTAAAGCAGTCATGTGCTGTCATGTACCATATCATGCACTTAAGAGAAGCTCAGAATTACATTTCTAGCTCGAGGGTTAACTTGCCTGTGTAGAGTTTTGTGCTGCATGTTCAGTATATCACAGGGTTTGTTGAGGGGTTGTTGTAGATTAAAAAAGTGATGCATGTTGCAATGTTTTTGGGTGTTTATTGCAACGAAATTGCAGGATTACCTGAAAATTGCAAAAATGAATTCATTTTCAGTCCATAAATTATGAAGTAACATATGGGTTGGCGTTTGCCTGGAGCCTCTAGGATTGTTAGAACTTGTGGTATAATACGGTGATTACAATTACAGTGAACGGTTAAAATTGCACACAGAATGCATGAGGATAGGCTGAGTTTATGTGAACTGATGTGGTTGGGAGTTATGTTTGAAATCCCAACTTGGCACCACTTAATTTTGGGAAAATTAATGTTGACCTACTTATTAAGTATGCAGTGTTTAAGTTGCGTACATGAAATTTACATTACAAATATACACTCAGTCAGTGAATGAAACATGGGGGCATTTAAATAGTTGTTCATGTAACCATTTATGTGTGTAGGAGATTTTTTTGTTCATCACACGTCAGCTGAAGGGTTTGGAGGACACCAAGAGTCCCCAGTTCAACAGATATTTCTACCTACTGGAGGTGAGGCTTCCATTGATCTGCGCAGTTTATGCATCTTGTTTGTGAACATCCAGCACCAAACCAGTGAAAATCACAACTGTATTTTGAGATTAAGCGGATTAATACAGTGTATTTTTCCATAAGTCATACTGTACATATGCATTAAATCCTGAATTTAGAAAGCGAATTCATCACTGATTTCCTTAAAAATAATCAGTCTACATTTTGTCATGTTCAGGACTTTTCACTTCATATCCAGTAATGATATTTAACTCGGAATTCCCACTACTGAATCATTGGATGTAAAAGTACATCATTCCTTCATGAATCAATAAAAATATCCTTCATGTGTAAGCAATCTTCCAGAGATGGGAAGCATTTCCAGATGGATGCAGGTTGTGAAATTGCTCAGTTTAAACTCTGCTGGTGTATCAGATTTATCTGAATGATTTGGTGAGTGCCTCGCAATCATGAAAAGATGATGAAGAAAGTGTGTGCTTGGAGTCTGATGGTGGAGACTGTAGTTTAGAGGATGAATTTGAGCCATTCAAGTGCATTTCAGTTTGCTGTCAATACGTTGATGGCTTAAATATTTGTTCCAAATGTTATGATGGCGTTTGCAGAAATGTATGCTGCTGGAGTTTAGTTTGGAGAGATTTATTTGATTTTATATA
>JAOUQZ010000032.1:8840702-8852301 GCA_028564935.1 Neosilurus hyrtlii | reverse complement strand
TATATATATATAGACACACACACACTCTCTAAATGTCCATACCATATTTTGTCCTATCAAAAAATTTATATATACACACACATTGCCCGGCCAAAAAAACGTCTCTCACACAAATATGTTGTTCTGCCTTTGGCCTTGTTTACAGCACGTAAACATCATGCGTTGTTTAACTTAGCAACTTAAATAACATAACATTTCCATCTCGTGTTGGGCTTATTTTTCTCCATCATCTTGAGTTAATTACAGAAAAGTTGATCCGCTCCATAAAGTCTTCTCCAGCACATCTCAAAAATTTTTAATAGAGTTAAGGTCAGGACTCTTAGGTGCCAATAAATATTCATTGATGTGATAACCTGCTCATTCAGTACATTCAGGTCATCAGCTGCTATATTTTATTGCCACATTAATGTTGCTGAGCCTCAACCTGACCAACTGGAGCAACAATGCCGTGGAGATTCCATGCTATGATGAAGGCTAAATGCACTCCATGAATATATTAGTGATTTTTGAGTGTGTGTGTGTGTGTGTGTGTCTATATATATATATATATATATATATATATATATATGTGTGTGTGTGTGTGTATGTGTATGTATGTATGTATGTGGATCACTCCATGCCAAATCAACGAGATTTCCAAAATCTCCCCAGGTGACCTCCTCCGATTATATGCATAGGTATAAGTATATGCAAAACATTTCTGCTCAGTTCTCAGTAGTTTTGGAGATATGCCTGTTTGAAGATGGGCACTTCAAATTGCTCGCCGAGCCCTTTTGAGGTTTTTTGCATTTTTTGAAAGCTAATGTCTCAAATTTAAATTAAATTTAACTAATTTAATAGTCATGGCTAGCCACAAACAGCTCAAAAGTTTTTCAAAAGAAATTAAAAAAGAATCTGCAAGGCAGAACCTACCTTCCATGGGAGCACTACAGTGATGCACGAGCATTTGAAAGGAATGCACCTTGTTGTAGCTAAATCTGATTCAATATCTGGCGAAGTCGTCTCGGTAAGCTAATTGACTAGTTAGCTGCTAACATTAATTATATTACTTATATTGATAGCTGTAAATGTTACTGTTAACAATGACTATTTCATTAGCCTTGGTACACATGTTATGTGTTTGTAACGTTATAACAGTGATTTCATATTTGACTTTATACTTGTTTTCCTTATTTTATTCAGCCGTTTGCACTCTGTGCTACATTTTAAAGATTTGTTTACTGCCTGAGAAGAGTGAAATATGTTTACAGGTATTTCTTTTTGTTAATATTTTGTATTCTAAGTAGTGCATAGTAATCATAGTGCAACTAGACATAGTGCAGCTAAAAATGTAAGGCCAGCGTTGTGCCTTCATTTTATTTTGCATATATATATATAAATAAAATGTGTGTATGTATGTATGCATTCTGTGGGTATAAAATATAGTAAAAATAACTGTTAGGAAGCCTTCAGACTATTAACTGTTGTTACTCTCCAAATAAGTAGAAGATTAATACAGTAATATACAAATGTCCCTAATATTAGAATGAACATTATGAACAGAAATTTTGGAAAAGTTCTTTGACTTTTTGGTGCTTTTTCCCCAAAAGCTTGTACCATCTGCCACTGCTGTCAGCCGTTAAAGGTGTTTCTACACTGCATAGAATTTGCTGGAACAGCACCCAGCATTGGCCAATCAAATACATTCCCTCTGCCTTAATTCATAAAGTTGATGTACACATCCTGTTTGCATGTGTTAAGACATATGAAGGTGCTTACATATCAAATTTAAGGAAGATCTGAGATTGTCACCTGGGAGGCTGTCGTTGATTTGCCATGGAATGACCCATATATGATATTTAAACACACACCATTTGAAAGTTATTTTTCAGAAAAACATTGGCCCGTGTGACAGATTTGGTGCTGGAGGATCACATTTTATTACAAGTCTGTTTTGCTCATGTTTTTTCAACAGATATGTCCCTGATGTTTTGTGATTTTATTTCATGATTTATTCCAGAATCTGGCATGGGTGAAGTCCTATAATATATGCTTTGAGCTGGAGGACTGTAATGAAATCTTTATTCAGCTCTTCAAAACTCTTTTCTCTGTCATCAAGTAGGTCCAAGTTTATATCCTTATCCAATTTTAATATGTTTTCAGATCAGTTGAGGATGAATCACTTTTATTAGCTAGTCCTCTGGGTGAGGGTGTGCTCTGGTGTGCTGCCCACTCACAGCGAGGTTCAGAAGCGAGTGCTCTAGTTACAACTCTGAGGTTCGTTGCATGACTGTGAGGTCCAGAAGCCCGCAATGGAGTTAATTACACCAGGACAGAGTCTCCTTCCCCCTGACAGCTGAGCTCCTTATTTACCTGCCCATACTCATTGTTTTATTATAGTGTTGGATATATATTTGTTTAAAAACAAGCTTTTCAGGTTATGTATTGCTGATTTGTAATGAATTGTATTTTTTAATGGAGTTTAAGGGAGTTTCTTTGTCTCTGTTTCATTCTGTATATGCACAGAAATATTCTGCAAAGCAAAAAATGTATATGTAGTACTATAAGTATATATACAAGTGTTATATAATAGTTTGTGTGTGTAGGACAGATGCAGTATACAAAAAAATTTACATGCAGTTGTAGTACAGCTCAGAAACATGTAGCATGGGCGAATACTTCAGAGGAAAGGGGGCAATTTATAAATCAATCTAAACATAACCTTTGTAAACTAGGACATGTGATCTCACAGTAGAATGAGAAAAGAGAAGGTGTATATTTTTGAACATCATGAACAAATGTTATTCAGACTGAACCTGGTGTTAGTATAACACCGGCCCTGTTCAAGGTGAAGAAGCTTCCTAAAGGTTTCGCAACCAAGATTTCATCAACCAAGAAAAAGATAACCTGAAAAATGCAGCTAAAGTAAAGCAGGAAGGCTCGAGATGGCTTTTCCCCCCTCCTGTGGCCTGCAGTTGAATATTGAAAGCTCTTTTTATGGTCAGATCATTTTAGTCTTGAAGAAGTGCAGCAAATCACTTTGACCTGCATGTTCCCTAGTCTAAATCCTCAAGAAGTCATTCTAATGTGTAATGCGACTGGAATGAAAATGAATAGTATCCCAGTGATGATCACATCTTGACTTCCGTTTCTGACCTGGTGATATCACTGGGTTGTTTTTCACCCTCCAGTAACAGCCATAACCAGAAGGTGCAAATGCACATGCTTGACCTGATGAGCTCCATCATAATGGAGGGTGATGGAGTAACCCAAGAGCTACTGGACACCATCCTCATTAACCTCATTCCTGCACACAAGGTATGGACTCACTCATTAACTCTCCTCACATCAGTCAACCAGTTTTACTTGGAACAGCTCAGCATCAGTCTGAGTTTATGGATGTTTTATGATCAGATCAACATGCAGAATGGATTCCCGCTACAACTACCTGCAGTTTTGTGATTTGAGTAATTAAATTTTTAATGACAAATCACACGTCTGCAAACCTGATAAATCTGTATAGACATTCATGTTATAATAACATCTCTCTGTTGCTGTAGAACCTGAATAAACAAGCATATGACCTGGCTAAGATGTTGCTAAAGAGGACTGTTCAGACCATCGAGACATGCATTGCTTCAGTAAGTGTGTGCATGTGTGTTTCATTTCAAGTATAGGTTTTTTATTTATTACACTTTCTGCATGGGATTTGTTTACTTTGCGCTGTTGTCTGTCTCAGTTCTTTAATCAGGTGTTAGTGATGGGTAAGTCCTCCGTGAGTGATCTCTCGGAGCACGTGTTTGACCTCATACAAGAGCTGTTTGCCATCGACCCACTGTTGCTTGTGTCCGTCATGCCACAACTTGAGTTCAAGTTGAAGGTAAGGGATGTACCCGTGCACACATTCAATCACACACTCAAAAACAATAGATCAAGAACACGCAAGTCATAGAGGAAGAAATCCAAGTTGAAACAAATGCTGCACAAGGTTTTACTACATGTCGAGCAAGCTTTAAAACCCAGCTTTGATTCTTTGAATTTTCTAGCAGTCCTGTATGGAGGTATTTATTCTATGGTTCAACAAAAACAAAGCACAATCTATATAATATTTCTACATATTATTATTTGTCTCTGATTCAAAAGTCATTTTTTAAAAAACTGTATCTGAATTTGAAATTTGCGAGTTTTAAGACGACACTCAGACATGGGTGCAGCAATGTTCCGGAAATCCGGTAACATTATGGCACACACTGCGCCTCGTTTACATAAGTTTCATTCACAATGTTAAAGATTGCACCTCATGGTAATATTGCAGATTTGTAAAAAAAAATTGATATTTTTGAAAAAGTCCAGATACAAATACAGATAATGGAATTATACTCCTGATAGTTTACATTCATGGCTACACAAAAGACCAATTGAATTATTTGTATTTGCCCAGAGTAATGATGGAGAAGAGCGATTAGCGGTTGTAAAGTTGTTGGCTAAACTCTTTGGGGCAAAGGATTCAGAACTGGCCACCCAAAACCGCCCGCTCTGGCAGTGCTTTCTGGGGAGGTGAGATCAGAACTTATTTGACTTTTTTTCTTTTTGTTTATAAGCTTTTCATGCGCTGAAGGTTCTGTTTCTGCTTCAGGTTTAATGATATCCATGTACCTGTGAGACTAGAGTGTGTGAAGTTTGCTAGTCACTGCCTCATGAACCATCCAGACTTGGCTAAGGACCTTACAGGTATGTATTCGTCTGTGTTCATGGGTGTTCTTGTATTGGACTGAGCTCACTGCTTTTTCTCATCACCAGAATACTTGAAAGTAAGGTCACATGACCCTGAAGAAGCAATCCGGCATGATGTCATTGTGACGATCATTAATGCTGGGAAGAAGGACCTGAACCTGGTTAATGATCAGCTGCTGGGCTTTGTCAGAGAGAGGATGTTGGACAAGAGGGTGAGGCTTATATCTGCATGACAGACCTATCAATTACGTTAATGCTGTCTTGTTTCACCAAGTTGAAATATGATCATCTACTGCCAAGTAGCGTGGGTGTTATGTTTTAGGTTTGTTTATGTATGTGAGATTCTTTTTAGTGTGATCTCTATCTCAAGAACGAGGGGTGGAATGTTGTTTGGAAGGTCTTTTTTCTGTAACAGCTTTTCTGTTTGATGTATATTTAAAGGGTATTTCTGCCATATAAATCTGGTGTTTAGGATGGTAAAGAGAGTTTGGTGTTGAGCTCTACTTGATTTAGCAGTGGAAGAAAGAGATTTTATGTATTAGCGCAACACCATACTTAAGAGAAATTGGTATAGCATCAATCAGATTTTTTTTTGTGTTACAAGTGAATGTCTGAGTGATGGTAACTACTTCTCCTCCAAACTGTTAGTTGTTTTAAGCCAGAAAATAAAATACACATTTTTTAAACAATGTAAACAGAATTCTATGAGCCATATGAAGTAAAGTATCTTTTTTAGCTGCCAAAATAAACCATTACTGCCGCACATTTGAAAAGAAAGGCTTTTACCCCAAACACACTGAGGAAGCACATGACGTTTCTGAAGTGTATAATGTGCTTACGGCAGTAAAGCTATCCAGCAGAATGGCATCTCGCTACCCTGTGGTGATATCGGGTTTCCATTAAAGAAATCTTATCTCAATAGCATAACACTTTCAGACAGTGTCAAAATTTTGGGGAGGGGCGGTTGCAGTGTGATAGTTACATGAAATTACATCATCAAAATGAATTCATGAAAAAAAAAACCTTGTATCAGGAGAAGTTAATTTTTTCAGTGCTCTGCTTTTATGCAGTTCCTAAATGTTCTGTTATTTCTACAGCAGTAAATGCAGTAGAATTCTTTTGGATGCAATTTAGTATTAAAGCAATTGATCTCACACAATTTTACCAACAGAGAACAGGTTACAGTCCATACATCTGTGCACAAGAAGTAATCACAAATAAAATACAGTAAATACAAATAAAGCGATGTAGACGGCTTCAGAGCCATGACTGCCAGCCTAGTCTTTCTTCGTCCTGATTTTCATGAAATTTGTTTCAGACCCGTGTAGTGAGAGCCTATAACAGCATAACAAAACACTGTACATGAATTAAAGTCAGGATTGTTCTATTTCCTGCTTAACCAATGATGTAAATAAAGGTGCATGACCTTCCACTGATATATAATGAACTAAACTTTTTTTTTTTTTTTTTTTTTTCTTTAATCATATTTCACAATGTGTATGTGTTTGCAGTGGCGGGTTCGTAAGGAGGCAATGATGGGTTTGGCACAGCTGTATAAAAAATATTGCTTGCACCACGAGGCTGGCAAAGAATCAGCTCAGAAAATAAGCTGGATCAAAGACAAACTGCTGCATATATACTACCAGAACAGCATTGATGATAAGTAAGTTGATGATAAAGGTGCACAGGTGTGTTGTGGGAAGAAATTTTTACAGCTGCTTCCTTGTTTTGAGTGTATTAAATGTAAATCTGTTTTACTAATCTATAAACTGTATTATTGTTGTATAATGTTTGTTTGTGTGTGTGTTGAGGTTGCTGGTGGAAAAGATCTTTGCACAGTTTATGGTTCCTCACAGTTTGGAGACCGAGGAGAAGATGAAGTGTTTATATTACCTTTATGCCTGTCTGGACACTAATGCTGTCAAGTGAGTCAGAAACCAGACAGTGAAACCCACATTGCACATCTCGTGTGATATTAGCAGTCCTAACACCGCGGAAACTCATGTTCCAATGTTAAGTGTAACTTAGTGACTCACTATCTTTTTTTTTGTGTATGTGTGCACGATAGAGCTCTGAATGAGATGTGGAAGTGTCAGAACATGCTGAGAGGGCTTGTGAGGGAACTTCTGGACCTGCATAAACTGCCCACGGTGTGAACGTTACTTCAGTTAAATTTTCTGAGCTGCTGAAACACCATTAGAGGTTAACGAGTTAAGCTGTTGTGCATGCTGGTGGTGATATAACTAGGTATGCTTTATTTGTTCTGTGTCTACAGTCGGAAGCAAACACAACAGCCATGTTTGGAAAGCTCATGACCATCGCCAGTAAGTAAACAGACATGAACACGCCGCCAAGTCGAAACTGCATGCAGTAATTCACCTTGTGCATGTTTACTGCAATAATGAGCCAAAGCTTTAAGAACATCCAAATAATTTTTTTGTGGCTGTGTTCAATGTTGTTAATTTCTCTCTCACTCTCTCTCTCTCACTCTCTCTCTCTCTCTCTCACTCTCAGAGAATCTGCCTGACCCAGGGAAAGCTCAGGACTTCATGAAGAAGTTTAATCAGGTTTTGGGTGAAGATGAGAAGTTGCGCCTGCAGTTGGAGCAGCTCATCAGCCCAACCTGCTCCTGCAAACAGGCTGAGCTGTGTGTGGTGAGTACAGCACACAGTCCAGCAATCAGAGGCCAACCGATCAGACAGCGACCAACTACACGTGACAGTCTCCTATAAACAATACGGAAACTGCTGGTTTAAATTTAAGTTCATTTGATTCCACCGATAATAATTGCATTGATTATAATACATGCCTCCTATAAATAAATAAATATAATTTTCATTTAAAGATGGATAAGTGCATTTTCTAGAGACATGTATTTCATTTTAATGCAAAGCCAATGTTAGCATTTTTTCATTTTCTAAGCCACTTAAGCCTAGCTTACATATCACAGCTGAATGTTCAAGGGAATTTTAGTTTGAAGGTAATTGGATATATTTTTAAAGGTAGTCAGTTGAATTTGAGGTAAATGGCCCGTTTTTGCAGTCTCGGATAAAAGCTTTGGACCTGCTGAAAATTTTGTGCGAATTCAGCGTGGCTCAAATACGAGCAAGCAGTTCGGTGGGGGGTTGCACTATTTTGCGGCCACGTCGCTTACATGTGAGTACACCCTTAATTCTAATTAGGGTTGCGGGACGGCTGGCACCAATCTCAGTGGACTCTGGGTGAAGGCGGGGTACACCCTGAACAGCTCGCCAGACCATTGCAGGGCCAACACACATACAACCATTCACACTCACACCTAGAGGTGATTTGGAACCACCAGTTAGGCTACTGTGCATGTTTTTGGACTGTGAGAGAAAACTGGAATACCCGGAGGAAGCTCCATACAGAAACGCTCCAAGCATGGGAATCCAACCCAGGCTCCGATAATGGCATGTCATGTTTAAAAGCATCAGCATATTTAACCGAGCTGCACTTGAACCCTGCAGGTCTGAATGAATTTCCAGATCCAGAATTGTATACATTTTTTTTTTCTGTATTCATGAGTTTTTGTTTTTTTTTCCCCTCCCACCCCCTTTCATCATTGCAGAGAGAGATAACACGCAAGCTGACGTACCCCAAGCAGCCCGCAAACCCCTTCCTCGAGATGGTTAAATTTCTGCTGGAGAGAATTGCACCAGTGCACATTGACTCTGAAGCCATCAGGTATATCTACGTGTCTGATGTCAGTTTTACACTTCGCTCTTTGTGGACTTCAGAGTTTTCTGTATGATTGGATAGTCGATGGGTAATTGTAGTGTTGATTTTTAGGTAATGGTGTTCCCTTTATGTTGATTTGCTGGTATGTGTTTATATTATTCAGGTAAGCTAGGGCTGGGGGAAAACTTGAACACTGAAATGTTTTATTTAGTTGACATTAGTAATTCACATTGTAATAACCTGTTTTTTGTACTTAACAGGAGAAAAAAGTAATTAAATGAACCACTTTATTTAAAATTTAATTCTTATCTTCAACACATTCTTTAGTGTTTTCCACACCGAGGCTATACGCCAGTCATACATTTCTTCTTTCTAATTGGGTATAGAATAAAGCCGCTAACACTAATGCTGTATTTCTTCTTAACATCTGACATACGTTTTTTAAACAGTTATTGGAATGAACAAACATCTGAATGTTCTGCTTAAACTGTCAGTGTGAACACCGGCATCATGCCGATTTGATGGGACAAGCTGTGTGAAGACATCAGTCACCAACTGAAATATGTAGTGCAAGTTACATATACATATCGTACATGATTGAGCAAAAATCAGATGCTGTCCAGTATGCAGTGTGCTTTTTTCCATGGCAACAGGGAGTGCTTGAGTCAGCACATTCTGCTTATTATTAGCACTTGTTCTAATGTTTAGCGGGGTATTAAAGAGATGTTAAAAGGCTGAGTTTATTTTGGTCGTTCTGTTTTTGTGTTTTTTCTAAGTTAAAGCTAAGCTAAGATTTAGGGGGGTCCATATTTCAGAAGCCTGTGGTCATCACTGATAGATAGCATGTGATTCACTGAGCAGGAAGAGTGGAGCAAATTTCACTTTGATTGAAATAACGTGTACTAAATCATTTTTGTGCTGGTAGGTAACACTAGAGTATATTTCACCCCCGTGGGAAACACTGTTCCGTCTCCCAGTCGACACAGATTCTGTTTTTGTGTCACGTGTTTTGGCGGTGCAACCAACCATCCACCTGATAAATGATTGGTTGGTAAAGTGTCACTTGTAACAAGCTCCATATCGAGGGATATGATAGCATTTGTTTCTGCACTTTAAACATATGCATATTTATAATGTTCTTTTTCTGCTGGATTGTATTCAGTACCTATGAATCTATCAGTCCTAAGGTGTCTGCTGATGGCACATAGCAGTGTGATTAGTTGTTATACTCATGTATTTATGTATTTCTGTGTGTATTTATATGCCAAGAAACACTATAATGTGTTTTATCATGTACAGCACGTTAAGGTGCATCTCGAGTGAGACCAGACCAGCTCATATTATTTGAATTTTGTTTCTAGACCGTTCCTGGGGTAAATTTGGCCAATGGCCTGTTTTTAGGTTGTTTACCTCCATGTATGCAGTCACCATTCAGTTGCAGATGTTTTCAGAGCAAACAGGAATCCAAACCCCATTTAGAGATTTTAAAGTTTGGCAATTCCAAATGCCGTTCATTCGAATAGGATCGTATTAAAATGTGTGAATTGAGAGCAAGCAGAGTTGAAAGAAAATAAGGTGGAATTATGTCGGAGAAGGATACACTATATGGACAAAAGTTTATGGACACTGTGTGTTTCTTTCCTCTGTGCTGTTCTGGGAAGGCTGGTTGCTAGATTTTGGAGTATGGCTGTGGGGATTTGTGATCATTCATCCCCAAGAGCATTGTTACAGTCAGGCACCTCTTACAGGTGGAGACACCTAGGGCAGTTGGCATTCTAGTTCATCCCAAATGTGTTAATTGGGGATGAGGTCAGTGCTCTGTGTAACAACTCACGTTCTCCCACTCCCCCTTGGCGAGGCACGTCTTCATGGAGCTCACTTTGTGCACAGGGGAAATGGTTATGCTAGAAAATGTTTGAGTCTCTTAGTTCTAATGAAGGAAGATTGTAACCCAACAGCATATGAAGACATTCCGCAGAATTGTGTGCTTTCAACTTTGTGTATCAACTTTGAGAAGTAGCTTCATATGGACTAATGGTCAGGTGTCTATAAACTTAAGTCCATATGGTGCATGTTCTTTAAATTGGCCACATGTGCTGAGCTGTTTTATAATTAATCAGGTCTGAAATCTCTGTGACTCTTTGTCCTTTCATGCTGTATTTAGACCCTTTCCCTCCTCCCTGCACATTCAGTGCATCTGTTGGGTTCAGATAACTGTACAGTTGTGTCAGATGTTTAGAGAAGGGGGTTGAACTTCAGTTTGTGCAGCACAGTATGGCTCCTGATTGAATTTGAAGCCCTAGTGGACCTTTTTTCTGTGAGACACCTACTGGTGACAAGATCTAACCACAAGTACTGTAACCTCCAACGTCTGTCTGGCTATTTCAGTAACAGTCGTTGTTTTGTGTGTGTAGTGCCCTGGTGAAGCTTTTAAATAAGTCCGTTGAAGGCACTGCTGATGATGATGATGAGGGAGTTACTCCTGACGCCGCCATCCGTGCTGGACTGGAATTACTCAAGGTGAACAAACACAATTACTGCCTTTAAACACGCAACATAACTCCACTTTCAGACCTACTGCGGGATGGACATGAGTCAGGCTGCTCTTTTTTTTTCCCCCCCTTTCTTTTTAAACAGACATTGTCTTTCTTGATTTAAAAAAAAATGTTCAAAAGAGTTCTCTAAGCATGCGGTGTTGTCACGACGCTTCCTCAACCTATGCCCTTATTGTGTGCCTGATCTCTTGTGGATGAATTTTTTCCATGAACATTGACAATATTGATGTCAGAGTGTTAATTTATGATAGTTTTAGGAAATCTCACTAGAAGATCATAAGTCAAGTAGCTAATTATGTAGGAGTTATTGTAACAGCTAACATTTGTACAGCATACAAATCTTAAGGTAAGTCTGTTGGGCATTTTACACCCGAGCCTAGTGGCGAATCAGGCCGGTGCCTATCCCCGGTCGGGCAACCTTGTTTTTGTGAATTTTCATTTTTTGGTGCCTGGTAGTTTTTTCTTGGTGCCTGAAAATAATGCGTAATTTACAAGTAAAAAAAGCATCCTTCATGATTTCTAGTGTTTTTTTTTTTTTTTTTTTTTTATTTCAGGGGTTGCTTTGTTTGAAGTGCATGTGCAGAGTCAAAAAAAAAAAACCGAAGTTAAATAAATCATTTTATTTTAAACCA
>JAOUQZ010000032.1:8820654-8840602 GCA_028564935.1 Neosilurus hyrtlii | reverse complement strand
GTGTGTGAGTTCGCTCTGTTTGACGTGTCTGTGCTACGAAATGATTTTGAATACGGTAGTTCAGTTTTTGAAGACGGGAATCGGGTGCCCGGTCGAGCATGTTGTACTCTGCATTTTATTGATTTTTTGGTGACCCTGTCGTCGGACAGGGTGCCTGCGGGCATTCGGGCACCCGATTGTTCGAGCCCTGGGGGTGGACAGAGGCACACTCATGGTTAAGACCTTGACCTGGGGTCATTGCACGATCTATCACGGTCTAACGGGAATTCAAACACACGACCATCTGATAATGAGCCCAGCACCCTAACGCCACAGGCCCCACAATATATAAATCAATAACATAAATCTTAATATGATATAAAATTACGGCATTGCCTCGAAAAAAATTACCTTCTTATTAAAGGTCTCAATGTGAATTTGTTTTGATGATGCTATCAATGATATGCCCCAAGTTTTGATACTGTCTGAAAGTATTATGCGATTTCTTTAGTGGAAATCCATTAAATTAGGTTAGCACGTTATATGCGCCAGAAACGTCATACGCTTTTTTGATGTGATTGGGTTAAAAGCCCCACTGCTTGCCAATCTTTTGAGATGCCAGACAACTTGTAGTATTCTGAGTTCACAATAATTAGAGCAGTAAGAAGTAAAGATTTTACAATTATGTTCTTTCACTTGCAGTTGTGTAAAATGAAGCACCTGACATGTTTCACAGTGTTTTGATGTGTTTGTGTCATGATTTGTTTTTTGTTTACAGGTTTTATCTTTCACTCACCCCACGTCATTCCACTCTGCTGAGACGTACGAGTCTCTTCTGCAATGTCTCAAAATGGAGGATGATAAGGTAGCTGAGGCTGCTATTCAGATCTTCAGGAACACGGGCCAGAAGATTGAGAGCGAGCTGCCACAGATCAGATCGTATGAAAACATGTTGCATGAACACATTAAAGCGTTTTGTAGACACTGCTTACACTTTTTTGCTACCTGTTGCAGTAAACAGTGTTTGATTCATCTCACCTGTGGTTTACTCTCTTCTGTGTTGTTGAATTTTTAATATAGTCTCTGCCTTGTCTATCTTTAGGACTCTTATTCCCATACTTCACCAGAAAGCTAAGAGAGGGACGCCACACCAAGCTAAGCAGGCAGTGCACTGCATCCATGCAATCTTCCACAACAAAGAAGTTCAGCTGGCTCAGATATTCGAGGTAGACTTCAAACAGTCTCTTTGGAAACTTGAGAATTCTTCTTTAAAAACAGATAGGAAGAATGTCTGTGTACCTCTGGAGTTTAACATTAATCATATACTCAATGTCCATTTTATAGGACACCTGTACATCTGCAAAAAAAAAATCTGCCGTCTGTGGTCACTGTACTATTGTTAATATGCCTACCAATAGCGACTTCTTGGTCTGCTGGGAAACATCCAATCAAATGCTCCTGTGTCTTTCTGCTTATGCACCTACCATGCACGAACCAGCAGTTAGAGCAGAGCTTGTCCGTGCGTAGGGGTGGGGAGTCAAGGGTTAGTTGGAGCTCTAAAGAGATGCTACTTTGAAAATATGCTAGCCTTCCAGATTACAAACCCCAGCTTTAAATGGTGTCTGGTGAGTGTATTTTCTGATTTTGTTAATCTGCAGTATATTAATGCAAGATCCGTGTCTTTCTCTGTAGCCTTTGTCTCGTAGTCTGAACGCTGATGTCCCGGAGCAGCTGATCACTCCTCTTGTTTCTTTGGGTCATATCTCCATGCTGGCTCCAGATCAGTTTGCCTCACCCATGAAGTCTATTGTAGCCAACTTTATTGTAAAAGATCTGCTGATGAATGACAGAGTGAGTGCATGAGGATTTCATAATCATAATCGAACTCATCTTTCTAAACGATGCATAATTTTTGTCTTTGACTGATTTTTCTTTTAGTCTGTGGGCAGTAAGAATGGTAGATTGTGGACAGCTGACGATGAGGTTTCCCCTGAAGTGTTGGCGAAGGTGCGCATAGCATTTTACAATGTTAACCATGAGAGTCTTATGGTTATAATACCTGTTGTACTTAAAGCTGACTGTCTGCTCCAGGTTCAAGCCATTAAGCTGCTGGTGCGTTGGTTATTAGGGATGAAGAATAACCAGTCTAAATCGGCTAACTCTACACTTAGACTGCTCTCTGCAATGCTGGTCAGCGAGGGAGACCTAACGGAACAGAAAAAGATCTGGTAGGCAAACTTCAGGGGTCACCACTATGTGCGTGCATGGCATTATATGGTCATGGTTGCAGTTAAATGGTGTTCCACTTGGCACCTGAAGTAATCGAATAAGGAGGTGGGAAAATTCCCTTTCTCTTATTTTCACTCTTCTTTCAAAGTAAAAGCTTCATTTAGCCTTGCTCATGAACATTAGCTGCGATAAATGACTGTTACAGGAAGGTGCAGGATCAAAGCCTGGGTCAAACAGCCAATTGAAAAGAATGAATGATTGTCCCATCGGTGGGACTTAGTGAACTGCCAAATTGTGAATAAAAAAAGGTTAAATTAAATTGCCTTGGCCTCTTTGGTTTAAAAATTTCCCATGTTTTTGCAGCAAGTCAGATATGTCGCGGTTAAGATTAGCAGCAGGCAGCGCCATATTGAAACTGGCACAAGAACCCTGCTATCATGATATAATCACACCAGAACAGTTCCAGCTCTGTGGACTTGTCATCAATGTGAGTTTTACCCTTGAGACTCTCTCCACACACACACACACACACACACACTCACATGCAGTACAATCTCTAGATGCATATGTCCACACTTTAAAATGTTCACATTTCTTTTTTTCACAGGACGAGTGTTACCAAGTTCGTCAAATATATGCTCAGAAGCTACACATGGCTCTGGTGAAGTTGCTGTTGCCCCTGGAGTATATGGCTGTGTTTGCTCTTTGTGCTAAAGACCCGGTTAAAGAGAGACGTGCCCATGCCAGACAGTGCCTACTGAAAAATATAAGTGTTCGTCGGGAATACATCAAACAAAATCCCATGGCACAAGGTAAGGGTGAGTGTGTATGTATACACACACATGCAGAAAACACAGGAACAAGAGGTTTACTTGTCACGGTCAATTTTGGTGATTTTTAAAGTAGATTCATCATGGATAAATTCTATACCTTTTTTTTTTTAGCTTAGGGTCTGACCTACTCAAAATCATACATTTTAGCACAAGCCTTGTTATAAGAAGAAAAAAGGTAGGTTAAGGTCACTTACTCATGGTTAACTAAAGTTTCAAACTAATGATTAAGATGGCAGATTTACATGGTTTAAACAATCCACTGAAAACACTTTACAAGTGACACATAATAAATGATAACAAAACACAGTGAATATATTTCCAAAAAGAACCTGATTTATTTCTCGAGGGGGATAATCCAAAAAGTTATGCTTAAAAAATAATCTATAATAAATATATAACTATATAATAATAATTAATTTAATAAGTAATAATGTGTTGTTAATAATAATATATACAGGGCTTTCCTTGTTTTATAATATAACACGTGTGCAAGATGGCGGGAGGCACATTGCGTGTAGGAAATATGCATATATTTTTTCTTTTGAAAACAAGGGTGAAATGGAAATCCAGCCGGCCGCCGGCATGATTTGAAAGCCCTGTATGTAATATATATGTCAAACAAATAAATGAAATAATAGGAGAGTAGAAAAAAAGTATATAGATCTAAAAAATAATAGATCTAGTACAACAGTTAAACAGTAAAAGGAAAAGGACAGGAAATCAGGACTCGAAAAAACGACTGCTCTACGTTGACGGTGGTCCGAAATGGATTGTTTATTAAAATTTTATTTCAATTTCTTTGTGAGTAGTATGAAGTTGTATGGTGATCATGGAAAATCATTATAGGTTCAGTTTCCAACATTTTATTCATCTGGCCAGCATTCAGTTGCATTCTCCTCTGCTGTTAAATCATCACTTTTATCCATGGCCTCATAGCAGAGAGCTGTACCGATGAGCATAAGGTCACTGATCATGTGTTTTCTGTGGTCCAAATGTGGTTAGTGTGGAGCGATCCCGTCACAATGTGCCTTGGAGACGGATTCACACCTGATCATATTCAGGTTCATGCCTGGTGTGAACTGGGCCATTGTTGCAGATACACGAATATTTTAGCTGCGCACCAATGAATTAAGCCGTAATACTTCTTTTGCCTCTCGTTCTCCAGAGAAGCTCCTGTCACTTTTGCCGGAGTATGTGGTGCCGTATATGATCCACTTGCTGGCACACGACCCAGACTTCACAAAACCACAGGACTTTGAACAGCTCCGAGACATCAAAGAGTGAGTGTGCCACTCTCATTTCCTTTTGCATAGATTTTAGAGATGTGTGTTTATGTTGGATTGATTAGATATTCGAATGATTTCTGCACGGGGATCATGCGCTCTTTTAACCTCGTTCTCACTCACTATTTCCAACTACCTCTGACTTTTATCAGGTGTTTGTGGTTCATGTTGGAGGTGCTGATGACAAAGAATGAGAATAACAGTCATTCGTTCCTAAGGAAGATGGTGGAGAACATCAAACAGACAAAAGATGCTCAAGCACCTGATGATCCAAAGGCCAACGAGGTCAGTGTGCTTTCAGCGCTTTGCTTTTGGAAATGAAATGTGAAATTTGTCGCTGGGCGTCGTATGAAATTTTGTTTCTCTTATTGTCAATAGAAACTGTATATCGTTTGTGACGTAGCATTGTTCGTCATCACAAATAAGAGTACTTCCTGTCACTTGGACTCACCCAAAGACCCTGTGCTTCCTGTTAAGTTCTTCACTCCTCCTGATAAGGTAGTGCTTTCTTCACCATTCAGCAGCAGTGCATTTCAGACCATTTAGTACACTGACAGTCATTAAAAACTTTGAGACCATAATTTTCCACATAATTTTTATTCTGGTCCCAAAACTGAGTTTTTGTAATATGGATAAGTTGTTTAGCATGATGGCTTCAAAAAAACAACAAACAAAAGTATTTATGCACATCAAAAACAAAGAAAGTCACAACACTCAGCATCGGGTGTGGTCTCTGTTTGCGGTGATGCAAGCGGTGATTTGCTGTGATACAGCACAGGGAAACCGGTCCCTCAAGTGCTGTAACCAGATGTAGTGATCCTGTTCAGTAGTCGTCACTCTCTGTCGCTCTGGACGACGTGGCCTGTTGTCAACTGACCCTGTCATGTTGTGGCGTTCAGTCAGGCTTCTGATGGTGGGTTGTGTACAGCCCATACGCCTCGCTACCTCACTGTACCTCAACCCGGCCTCCACCTTACCCATTGCCCGGAGATGTTGTTCACATGATAGACGTGGCATTATTACGTGCACTAGACTAACAATAGTGGACATTTTTGAGTCTTCATATAGGCTTTCCAAAGCACTCCTCAAATTGTGCCGATACACATTGTGTTTTGCTCAAACTGCATTTGGTCCCACTTTTGCAAAGTGACCTACACATGTGCAATAAAGCGGGACAAAATGCTCAAAAAAAACCATCATTTTCTCACGTGCCCGAGTACTATCATCATTAAAGCCACAGGATACACTCCCAACCCCGCTACAAGTACAGATATACAGAAATTTCTCTCTCAACGTTTTTAATGTCAGTCAGTATATTTATATAGTATTGCATAGAGATAAAAAAATTCAAATAGATGTTCCCTACTTGCCTAAAAAACATTTATAAATGCTATTTGGTGTAAAAATGGATTGGTGGTGCTAACAATATTACAATCCTTACATGTGTAGAAGCATGCAGCAGAGTGAAACTTACATCTCACATTCACACCCCCCCCCAAATTGAAATAAAATCAAGGAAAAACCTTTTGTTCTTGTCACTGTAGGACTTCATCAATGATAAGGACTATCTTTCTGCTGAGGCCAGGAATGTCCTTCTCACTGGAAAAATTCAGGTGAGCTCCAGTGCTTGTCTAACTTTATGAAAGAGCTGATATTTCCATTCTCCTGATTCCATGTGGGGTTTTATACCAAGATATCAGTTTTATTAAAGAATGTACTGATTTTGTGTTGTACAGCAACAGCCCAAGCAGACAGGAGTGCTGGGAGCAGTGAACAAGCCTTTAGTGGTTACAACAGTCCGCAGACCATATACTAAAACCACAGTTTCCAACACTGGAAGCAATGCCAGCACCAACTCCCAGCCCATTTCTCCAGCTACTCCAAAAAATAAGTACGGGACTGTCATTTATTCACAGTGTGTACTGTTTAACCCAGCCTGCTGCCATTTTGTTCATTCTGTCTTAAAACGTTTCTTCTCTATATTTCTTTCTGATTAAGGGACGTGAGCTCAGATGCTTCAGAAGCAGGAGCAAGAGAGAATGAAGAGAATCCACAGATTGTCAAAGCAGACAGTGGAAAGAAGGTGAGGTTATTCAGGAAAAAGTGAGCTATGAGAAGCTTGCGCATCTCAAGCTACACACTCCTGTAATACTCGGCTGTGTGCCTCTGTCTGAGATGCTGAAATAAGTTTGTTGTTTAGGAGCCATAGATTTTAGGAAAAATGTACCAAGGACTGTTGTTAATGCCATGTCAGGCTTTGCATTACCAAATCACTGAGGAGGTGCTGTCAGACGCTCTTCACTTGTTGATGCATGTGCTGCCGTCTTGCTACCGTGTGATGATATTTGACAGGTGGGGACAGAGAGCAATCCGGCAGTGATGATCATTCATCCATCCTATCTTTTGCTGTAGAGCTTTTTTCTATTGGGTGATGGGTACTAGAGTCTATCATGGGACTGTGCACATGTAGCAGTAACGAACCGTGGGCAGGCACCAGCCTAGGGCAGAATTAACATAATCACTGATGCTTTAAAAAAAAATGCATATAAAATATTTGTGAATCACTGATTATCAGCTGAGCGTCACCTTAAAATAAACTGTACAATGTGAATATTGGACCCTTTCCCCCCTGCTCTTATACACTGCCCGGTCAAAAAAAAAAATGCACACACAGATGTTGTTCCACCTTTAACCTTACTTACATTACGCATGTCAGGCATCGTAATAGTCGACAGTCTAGTCATCCCGCCGTTGCACAGCGAGCAAAGGTCCGATTATCAACAGAAGTGAGCAGCACCTGGTAAATTTTGACGTCGAAAAAAGTAAAGCGACGATTGGTTGTTCAGAAACGAGGTTGAATGTATTGTCCAACCACGAACAACTTTATATGGGGATTCTCCTGTAACAAAGATAGTATTCATAGTTTTTCAGTAAAATGTTCGTTCCACCCTGCATAAGTTTTGTAAGTTTCTGACTTCAAGTTATTGTCGAATCCTACCCCGATATTAAGAGCTAATGTTAGCATGTAAACTCGTTTGCTAGGTGAGGGATGCCGTCACTCCGCCTTTTTGATGCGTTTTATCAGGGATGTATGCGACTGTGTTTTATCAGGGATGTGTGCTACCGACCACACACACACACACACACACACATACACACAGCTGATGGATTTCTATATTTGTCTGTTAGTGCAGGTATGGAGTTTTTTTGTGTCATTTGTGTTTCTTAAACACTATTAAAATATGAATAGTATTAAAATGAGATTATATAGTGTATTAAAGCAGTCTATGCTTTAAAAAAAGTTGTATATGGAGCAGCTTTGCATTTTAATACATATACTAATTTCAGTACAGATAAAAATAACAAATACTGGATTTTTTTACTTCAAATTATAAATTTGGTCTCAGACATTTTATTTCATTAGATCTAATTTTCTTAAAATAAGTTATTTTGTGTAGTTATGTGTTTTATTTTATTGTAAAATATATTTTTGTATTATATGGTCATTTAATTATTACTTAAAAAAAATTAAATAAAAAATGCCACCATTGGTCGCTGCTTAGCCTGTTCTCATCCCTGAGCATGTAATCCCCATGCCATTTTTTTTTCAACAAACTTAAGCAACATAACATTTATTTCCATCCAGTGTCGGGTTCATTTCTTACCGATGTCTTTAATTATGAGAGAAAACTGAACCACTTTATAAAGTCTTCTCCAGCACATCCCGAAAACTTGAAATAGGGTTAAGGTCGGGACTCTGGGGTGCCAAAACATATGTGAAAATGATTCCTTATATGACCTGAACCACTGTTTCATTATTTGAGTCCCCATTTTATATCTGTGCCATCAGGGAAGAAAAAGTCCATTGATGTGATAACCTGCTCATTCAGTACATTCAGCTCATCAGCTGCTTCATTTTATTGCCACATTAATGTTGCTGAGCCTCGACCTGACCAACTGGAGCAACAATGCCGTGGAGATTCCATGTTGTGATCAAGGATAAATGTTTTCCATGAAAATATTAGTGTACTATATTTTTATTTTTTATTATTATTATTTTTGGGGCCGATCAGTTTATTTTTAGCTCCCACCCACAAAGTGGATCAGGAGCAAAAGGAATGGGATCCATCAGTCCGTCACACTTTAGTTGCCGCACACTGAAGCTATGTTTGTTCTTTATTGGCATATTATTCAATGGTCCTTTAGGCGGGAGTGTCTTGACCCCTGTGGTCTATTTTTGGTAATAGGAAGGGTATTGGACATGTTCAGGGTTTGAGAGAATAATAGGATAACTGTGAAAACAGATGCGTCTGTGTGTTGTGCCTGAGAGCAGACTCTGGTTGTCGTGTATCGCTGTGTGAATAGACTATAAGCACCAGAAACAGCAAAAATGTGCGATATTACATAAGAGCACATTTTCATATTAGTTTGTGTTACAGGCACTTAATATCACCTGACCACTTAGATTTGAGAATTAAATACCAACATACATCTTAAACCTAAATAATGTTTTGGTGTTATAAGTGTTGCATGTGATGTTATACTGATACATAAGCTAAAGGGTAGAGATTTTATATGTGGGATCATAAACAGTTGTATTGCTTTTCTTTTCCTGCCTTATGGAGGAGTTCTCTTTTTAATGAGCAGTACATCTGCAGAGGGGGCGGGAAGTGCAGTGCGTTCATCAAAAGAATAGTTCTTGTTGTTTAAATATTGTTATGCATCATTTTTGCTGTATTTGGAGAGTCTGCAGATGTAATACAGCAGTACAAAGCACGTGAAACAGTAAAGATAATAGATTCTGCTGCATTGCAACTGAAACACTGTTTCCTTCATCTCCCTATTTTCACTTGTTTATCTGTGTGTGTGTGTTTCATGTGATTTACTGGCATCCTCTTTTTATATTACCTTCCTTCTATCTCACTCTCAGGAGGAAGCAACGACGCCGGCTCAGGCGAGCGGGAGAAAGCGGAATGCTCCGGCAACTGACGGAACAGAGAACAGCGTGGCGTCAAACCCTGTTGCAACATCTCAGGCCCCCCCTAACAAACCTCGACGAGGCAGACCCCCAAAAAACGCAGCGGCGGCAGCCAATAAAGAGAAAGAGGTCACGACTACACCTGGAAGTGGAGGTGGGCGGGGCAGAAAGAGAGTAGCACCCTCCCAAGATCCCACCTCAACAGCCTCGGCTGAACCAATCAGTGGCAAGATACCAAAACAACAGAAAGAAACGGATTCCAAGCGGGCAGGACAACAGAGGCAGATTGATCTGCAGAGGTAGAAACATTAGCTTCAGGACCATGTTGTTTACATTTCTAGTGCAGGTTTTCTGATTGATTTTACTGTTTATTCAAAGGGATATCTGAGGGAGGACATCTAGTGTCACAGAATCCTGAAAGGTTGTAAATGACCCAGAAATATTTTATGGATACCCCCAGTTCTGAGTTATGCCCTTTAGCAGCTAAGACACAAATTTTATGCAAGCTCCAGTAATCTTTGATAGTGACATCACATCTAGAACCAGGGTGTGACGAGTGCTGTTGCCCACTGCCCCAGGCTTGTAAAGCACCAATTTTGGCATGTTGCATGTCTCCAAACAAGCAGAAAAAATTATTTTTACTTCGTGATATTACAGATTGCCTTTTTTGTTTTTGTTTGTTTAGGACTGTAGTGTAATTGTATCCCCACTAGGTGTGGAGGATGCAATGTTTTCAAAGGCTGGTTGCCACATCCGCTGCAGACATTCCAGCAGTGCCGGTTCTTTATGGATTTGTTTTATATTTATGCTGAATGGTCCTTACAGCAGGCTGTACCAGCCTATCAAAACTGGGTCACCATGACCTATCTTTCAAGGTCACAGAGGTCAATTCATCAAAAACGCCCGTTAACACTCTAGAGTGCAGTTTTTATAAGATCTGTTTCCGAATCATACCTGTTATACTTGGTGTCAAGGTCTTCAACCCTGTTGAAACTGGGGCACCTTGACATAATTTCAAGGTCACAGGGGCCACATGAAATATGCACATGGTCATGTAAAAAGTCAGATTTATCACACTTATTTATACCAGATATGCCGATGGACCTTTTTTTTTTTTTTTTTAACCTGATTTCCATGTCACAAGAATCGCATTTAACAAAAACTGGATGATAGTAGGTGTGCCGTTAACCATGCAGAGGGGAGACACCTAGTGTTCTGTGTCAAGAGCACATTTTTAGTTAATAAATCAATCTTCATTAAAGCTGTGTGCACACAAAACACTAACTTGTATCATGTTAGTGTGGAGAGCACATCATACAGCTTTCAAGCAATCTCACACTCTGCTCATTGAGTTTCCTCACTGATTACTCACACGATTTAAAGCCTGGTTTCTCTTTTCCTTCGTCTTTAGTTCCACATCAGTGCTCACTGTGTCGCTCGCCCCTTAGTGTTTTTATACCTGATGTTTTTTACTGATTGGTTTACATTAGATCTTGGAATTTATTTCTGGCAAATAGGCCACTCCCACTTTATTTGAAATAAAACATCTCGAGATGTGAAGAAATGTACTGATTGCTGACAGTGTTATGACCTGGTGAACATACAGTCTATGATGTATACACACACTATTCTTAACCCATCTGTGACTTGGCAATACATTATATCGATTATTAAATTTGATGTCCTGCCTGAAGCTGTTCCTTTAAATAAAGTTCAAAACCTTGACATTTTTCTGTTGGCTGTTGAAAGTAAATATAACCAACTGTGTAACTGGCTGCAGGGACCTTTTCTCAAAAGCAGCAAGGCTAGCTAATCCAGACGCAGGTGTGTTGAGCCACAAACCCCAGCACCAGCTAGCATATGGAAGTGAAGGAGAAACAGAGAGAGATCTGGAATCGAGCCCAGACTGCTTCCTTTCTCTTACTCAGTTAGTAGAGGATCAGGGTAAAACCACCAGCTCTGAACACACAAGGCAGAGACCAGGAGAAACTCTTCATGGAGCAGGACAGGGGCAACTGGCAGTGAGTTTCAGACAGGTTACAGGATGTAAAGGCTGTCAAGCAGTGAGCTTTCAGTGGAGGATTTAATTAGCATTGTTTTATCATGAGAATTAAATATGACGTATATGTGAATTTGCTAATGTTCTCTCTCTCTCTCTCTCTCTCTCAGGTAAAGCGACGGTCTACAAAAGTCAGGGTGTACAGCCTTACTGCCCAACAGATGCCCCATTACACACTCGAACGCGCTTTCGCTTCTGATGTGAACTGCACACACACCATTCTACACACACATACTTGAAAACAGAAGTGTGTGAGTGCACATGTTCTCACACACACCACCCGAACTGTTCCACAGCCCTCGACAAATGAGGATGTTTTCTGTTGAGTGTTACAATAAGTAGACACAACACTGTTCCCTCTTATGATGTTTAATTATTTCTTTAACCCTCTCTGGAGCCATTTTTAAAAATTAGTATTTGGAACTAAAAGACAGTTTTAATCTACCATTGCTTATTAAATGCCTGGATGGATTTGTTGTTTCCTGTGCATTTTCTCCTGCTCGGCTGGTCTGCTCCAGTCTTTCGAGCCTGTTGTCAGATTAACAGTCCATTCTGTGTAATCCAGATGTGTTTAGTGATGGGGAACATGTGTAATGGTTACTGTAATGAGACTGATTTCACTGATCTTGAAGGCCCCTGTATTATCGGGGGAAGAAACGGACCTAGTCTGAGAACAGCGAGTGTCCCTTTGCCTTTTGAAATCCCAAATCTGTATATGAAGATGAATTGATGAAACCCTGCGCGCTCTCGTATTGCAGATGTGGCATTTCTATATTTGTGTATGTGGTTTTAGGTTCCGAGCAGTAGGCAAGTCATTCATGTTTCTTCAACTGCATTGTATGCAAGTTCAGAACTTGTAGTTAAATACCTTGATTTAATCAAACCCGGCAGAGAAAAGATTTGCCTTTTTTATCCTGTTTTGTATAAAGCATAAAAATGCAAGAATCGGGCTTCTCGTGCTCCTTCCTCTGGGTTTAGAGGAGCGAGTGATGCTGTAGAATTTTTTTATACAATGTTGAACTGAGAATGAACCGAGAAATGTTCCGATGCAGCGACGATTGTACTGCATTCAAAGAAAAAAAAAAGTAATAATTTGAAATTGTGGTTTTGTTTTTTACTGTTTTTCCTTATTTTAGGATGAGTCTGTTTTATCCTTAGTTTTACTGAAATTCATTGTCCGTTAAAAACAATGAATTAAACACACACCTTTCATTTTTCAAGCATTTTTTATTCAAAGAAATGATAGTTTCACAATAAATAACCATGCTTGTACAGATTTGCTTAAATTTTGACTTTTTTCCCCCCCCACTTCCTAACAGAGAACACAATCTCCCTATAGCTGTTTCTTTACGTGGTCATTGGGGGGGTTGTTTCATACAAACAGAAACCCAGCCATCAATGGTGCACTGAGAGGATAAAACAATACTCAAAAGAAAGGGACTCGGCCTTATGTACAAAGGAAGTGGTGTGCGTGCAAGAGTGAGAATGGTTCAGCTGGTTCGGAGTTTTTTCCCCAGCATGGGAAAGTGTTGATCTGTTCATTTAAGGATTTAAAACTGGGTAGAGGATTCGACTTTCTTCTCTAACACATTCAGTATGTAATGTACAGGTGAAACGCAAAAAATTTAAATTTTGTGCAAAAGCGAGGTCGAACCTTTTCACAAATTTCAAATTTTCAGAAATTTTAGATTTGGGGTTTTCATAAGCTGTAAGCCATAATCATTAAAATTTTAACAAATAAAGGCTTGAAATATCTCACTTTGCATATAATGAGTTTATATATTAGTTTCACCTTTTAAGTTGAAATGCTGAAATAAATGAACTTTTGCACAATATTCTTATTTTTCGAGCATCACCTGTATAATCCACGATCATTCATCATGTACTGAAGTTTAAAGGCAAATCAAACTAACTTAAATATTTTTGATAGAAAATCGTGATCCTGATCGTGTTCAAAAATTTCTACTGAAACTCCTTTTAAGCGATATTTCAAACTCGAACAGGCTCCTGTGATGTTATAATTATTTCTAAGATACCTAGAAGTAATTAATCCAGCACCTATGGTGTTCTATAGAAATAATATTTACTGAAATGAGAAATTTTTAAAGAATATGATCATACATTCTTTGCATCTAACGTTACCATGAAATGTAATTAATTCTCTATCCATTAGGTGGCAGCAGCTTATTTCAAGTAAATAGCAAGTCATTTGATTAAAGAAATATTTTAAGCTAGCTTGATGCTGTCCCGCATTGTCAGAAAAGGAAAGAGAGTGAAGAAAAAGAGGATAAATACCTAAAGTATTAATTTTGTCATGCAGATCTCACGGTTGCCCATTTTTGAATTTAGATTTAGAAAGAGATTTAGTGATGTGGCCCTTAGTGAAAGAGTTTGACACCCCTGCTGCCACTAGAAACTAACATTGAGAAGAGAAAGAGAAAAATTATTTTATAAAAGAAATGCATGTCAGCATCCGCAAGATAAGTGAGGGCCGCAAAGCAAAGGGGAATAAAGTCAAGATTGGTGTAGAATCAGCCGAAGGTGAAGAGAGATACAAATCATAAGCCATTCTTTTAATCCCACAGGTCGAGGACTCGAAAAAATGTTCAACCCTCCACCAAAGAGTCAGAGACATGTTCTATATTAAACATTAATATCACACCATATCATCTGGCCACTTGTTTATGCCTAAAAGGTTTATGAAAACCTCATCAGATTTTTCCTTCCTAACAAAGCCACAAAATGTCTTTTTTACAATGTACAGTTAGAAAAACTTAACACTTTGCCCCTCCTCTTTTTCCTAAATGTTCACAAACCTTTAACATACCGCTTTACAGACTATCCATCTGTTTCATCCATGCAAGCAGCTGTCTTCTTTTGGAGCGTCTAAACTGGCAGTCATACAGGCTTCCTCATTTGCTTCTTTTTGGAAATAGACCACAAGAGAAAGGTGGAGATGGCCATTATATGGCTTTGGGGGGGAAAAACTGATCAAACAGCCATAACTGCACAGTCATTTGGCAGCCTGATCAAAATCAGTTCATGATGAGGCGGTTTATTGCTTCATCAGTTAATTTGGCTCAAGCTTGAGTAATTTCAATGATTTGCATTAGCACTGGGATTCTAACACTCCTGATCCTCCATGAAACCAGTCCAGTTCTTTTACACTGAGCTTATCTCAGTACATGCTTGGATTGGGTGGGGTGGGGTGGGGTAGGGAGTAGATTGTGTAATCGTGGTCTGAAGATGATGGGTGAAGTCTCAGTTGCTAAGCAAAAGTTCTGTTGCTGTCTCCACATCCCATGATTTCGAAGACAAAGCTACTATTACTGCGTTCTGCAATTAAAAAGAGAAAAGTAAAAATGAGGTAATCTTCAAGTAACTTATTAGGCACTGGTGAGACAAACTGAAGTTCTGTCTTGGGGAATATTCAACAAGGGGAAATGGCTCTTTCTTAAAGAGTCGAAGAAATGTAAAAATAAACCATACCAATCTCATGTCCTGCGTGGCACACGCCGATAATTATTTGCCTCGGCCCCGGGGAGCAACTCAATGGTTGGATGCCTTTTCCCTTATCAGTGGTGTGCCACACAGGAGCTCCGCTAATAATTCACCTACCATATTGAACAAAGTCATGTGTAAAACCACTCACAACAAGCTACTGGAATGTGTTGGATGACTGGTTTTCCACTCAACTGCCTATTGCTATAGTGCAGTTTCCTAAAGTGTGAGCTGCAGACCCCTGGTGGCTTAAGAAGGTACTGCAGGTGAGCTTAAAAAAGTCAAAAATACCTTTAGCAATTTAAAATTTTTAATCAAGTTTAAAATAACCATAACACTTAACTATTTACAATTAAAAGGATTGTTTTATTCTTACAGACTTTTTTTTTTCTGGAATGTACAGTATCAGGTATCCAGTCATGGGTGGGAGAGTGTAATTGATGGAATGCTTCATTATTGGTGGAGAAAGGGTTAACGTGAAGAGGAGGGTAGGAGGCAGCAGAAGGAAAACTGGTAATGGAGATTCAATCTGAAATATTACTTCATCTCCTGTGTTGAGTTTGTGTGGTGACAGTCTTAAATGTTACTGAGCTTATTTGTCTAAAAATTAATTAGAGAATCTTAGTCTTGTAGTGGAAATCATGTATACTTGCGAATGTTTAAAGTGATGCATGACAGAAGTGTGCAGTGGCCACATAATTTTTTTTTCTAACCTGTAAGCACCTGCATGGGGTATTTCTGAGATTAAAGCCAGAAATTAGTCAATATATTTCCTTTGGTACAGTCCCAAGTAGCGAAAATGTCAGTTCAAAGTAGGAATAGTAGTTATGACGCAGAGATTGTGTCAACACATCCAAACAATTCTGACTTTAAACTCAGAAAACAACCCCACATGCACAAAAAAAGAGCAGTGCTAAATTTTGCAGTCGACTTCCCCTCAAAGAACTGATGAGGCGGTGATGGTGTGACCCGAATACTCCGCTTTGCATATCAGACGTAACTGCAGAATCCCATCGTGGACAGTTTTGTAGTTAGTTCAAGTACTTACTCTGTCAAAGCCCATGGCACAGAGTTTGTCTATCTTGCGTGTGTATTCAGGACTAGAGACCGGCGCACCAGCGTAAACATGAGACCACAGCCGCGCGGTCTGTTTGAACATCTCAGGATTCTGTTTATACTGAAAGAACCAAAGTACAGAACGTAATGTAAACACTGCCGAGTTTATCATCAAGTATAGATTCTTTTCTCATGTTATTAGCACTCAGTGTAAATTAATACTGAGGTCTGACAGACGCCTGAGACAACACTACGCATAAGCTAGCTGTAGCTTCATTTCATTTTTACTCAACACACCAATGCTTAACTGGTTAACAGATCCAACCAACACACTAGCAAATGATCCCATATACACACATACTTGATTGGCTACAACAGCGTCCTGAGGGTCATCGGGCTCAGCTGCCGCTAGTAAAGCCTGTAATGACAGCAAAACTGTACGCAGAGTCATCGCTGCAGCCCTGCGAAGAGTCAAGAGGTGTGTAGCTGTTAGTTCATCCCTTTTTTTTGGTGGAGGAAACCCTACAAAGTAAAACTTCATCCAATGTATATATACACATTATATACAGACCACATGAGAATGGTGTGATCTGATTGGTTTGCTATTTTGAGATGAGCAATTATTGAATGAGGCGAAGTATGATACGGAGAATTATTCAGAGGGGGTGTTTAATCTGCCTAGACCAAGGCAGATAATGCATATAACAATCTAATTTATTTGCGGTCAGACGCTACCTTTCAGCTCTGATTGGTAATCGCTCAAATTGCTTGTGTAAACATCCAGCTCAGTTTACGCTGCTTGAGAAAATTTCACCTCCTGCTGCTCATGTTGCATCTGATCACATTTTCTTTTGGAATTACAAGGTAGCTCATGAAAACAGTTTTTCAAGGGGCGAGTGTGTGACCCACATTATACAGTGTTCATACACACACTGGTGCAGTTATACAATAACCTGGGACCTTGTTACTGCGAACCGTACACTCGTGCCACTCAGCAGGATAGTTACATGCCTGTATGATGCCTATTACAGCCAATTTCAAAGATCACATCATACATAAAGGGTCGTCAACTAACAAGACAAGCGACAAAAAAACAAAGCACAGAATGCTGGTTATTCTCAACAGACATCATTAGGTTTATGTTGCTAAATCAAAACGGATAACTTCAAGTACCAAGTTTTTATCCAGAAACCCATGAATAATGTACGTATTAAAAGCTGTGTTTACTGTGTCCTTTTATCCGTGGACCATAGCTGTGCCTTCAGTGGAGCCCATTCCCTTCCCAGGTATATTAAATAAACCTGTAATACAGTCGTATTTCTAGGAATTAAAATGGAATCGACTACAACGTTTTTCTGTAACCTGTCATCTAAGACTTTTTCACTTTCGACAAATAAGTGTCGGGCTGCCAAGTTATCGAGTATGCGCATTTGTTCATGTGGTATTCTTATCATGCATGTAAACATGATGTTATTCTGTATGCTTATTATAAGAGTTTCAACATGGACATTAATGCAGTCTGAACTGTTGAGTGACTTGAGGGAATGGTGTGGGGAGATTTCGGGTAACGATCTTACGAGTTCTCAGTTACTACATTGAAGAAAATTCCAAAAAAAAAAAAAAACATGCGAAAAACTGTCCCGTGTGAAAGGGTGGTTAAAAAGAACCCTCTTTGTAATATCTTCATGGATTTCAATCCCTCTATGTGACTTCAGGAACAGTCTATTGATATATACACTAATGGTCAAGACCTTTCCCAGGGGTCTTAGCACAGGGGAGTCTTACCAGGATTTAAACCCAAAACCTCTCAACCATGAGCCCAACACCCTTACCACTACAACATTTAATTATGTTGGGGTAAAAAAAATTAACCATTTCCATGGTGCATGTCTTTTTTCCACTGTACAGACAGGCTTTACTCCGTACATATCAAATCCACAGTCATTCGTGGTCGATTCGAGCCCAAGAGAGCTGATTGGCTGGACTTTCAGGAAAGGAGGGATGGAATACAGCAACACTAGCCAATCATGGGAGTCTATGAGGTCATAGATAGATAAATGGAGGAGTACTGAGTGTTCTATGCTTTTACTCGGCAGCTATTGTGACGAAATCAAAAAAATACAATTCCTCTTTTAAAAGCCAAATACTGAATTTAAACCATGTCTAGATTGTATGTGTGACTGTTTCAATGTGAGACCTGTTCATCTGTCAGGCACATCAATCATTATTACAACACATACACTCCTGCACCACTACACAACGAACAATCGGAGGTTTTTTGTTACAGCAACAGTAACATCCACAGACTTTTCCCTTTCGAATCTAATTTTAATGTGCGATACCGTGATACATAGCAGGGACATTTCACACCGTAACACAATACAAGCACCGCATATCAACCCCAACTTACCACTGGTCCTTCAGAATGTCCAAACAAATCGCCCCAGTAACTGAACTTATATTGGGATGCCAGATCTTTGTGATAAACCGCACCTGAAGGTAAAATCAAATAACAAGAATTGTTACCAAGCTGATGCAGCAAATCCCATAATAGCATGCAGTACAGGAAAAATGAAAATTATGACCATGATTTCAGATCAGAGAAACTTATTTACAATCATGCTAAACGTGTTATTGTGCCGAGTCACGCAATTGTGTTGTCTGCGCAGATAGAGTCATGAACGTTTTCTTGAACTCCGTGCATGTGCAACACACAGTAAGCACAACGTAAAAGTTCTGATGAAAATATGCAAAAAAAAAAAAAAAAAGTTTTAAAAAGGTTTGAAAAATAGCAAGTGGAGCCACGATATTAACAGTCGATACATTTTTAAATTGCTCGAGCTTTGGGTGCATGACTATAGAAATTTGGTCTATAGACTGAAAATATATAAATAATTTTAAACCAGGGTGGCACAGTGACGCAGTGGTTAGCATGTCCACCTCACAGCATGGCCTGGGTTCGATTTCCGGGCTCGGCGAAGCCGTTTCTGTGTACAGTTTGCATGTTCTCCCCGTGCTTGTGTGAGTTTCCTCTGGCTACTCCGGTTTCCTCCTACAGTCGGCTAATTGGCTGTTCAATCCAAATCGCCCCTGGGTGTGAGTGTGAATGATTGTGTGAGCGTTGGCCTTGCGAGGGCCTGGCGAGCTGTCCAGGATGTACCCCACCCTCGCCCAGAGTCGGCTGAGATGGGCGCCAGCCTCCCCGCAACCCTAATTAGGATTAAGCAACTTTGTTCAAAGAATTACTGTTAGCCTTCAGGACTTCATGGGAACGATGTAGAAGAACGGGTTTCTGTGTGATATTTACCTGGAAGGAATGTGTGTTATTACAGCGTTGCTTTCCTGGCTTTGATAATCCTCTCGTATGTAAAGAGCGAGTTTATCATGTTAGATTTATAACACTGGTCTAAAGCCAAAATGCTTCTGCAATAAATATCATCAAACTTTCCTAATTTAGGCTCACTGGGAAAATTGTTGACTGGCTCTAGTTTTTGAGATATGGTGCCAGAGCAGCATGTACAACCCTGAATTAGGAATCATGATGGATGGGTGAGTTATAAAGGAAAGTAAATCGAAATCAAAAGTCAGTAAGTGATACATTTCTGACTGAATGTAGGAAGAAACTTTAGCTAAAAAGTTCAATGCCGGAACATTTACTTCAGGTGCAGTAGGTCATGGGTTCAAACCTGGACACGGTACGAGTGTGACATGCACTGAAGTGTTTTATTAATAACTCTGTCAATATATTATATAAATACTAGAATAGTCATCAATGACTGGGTTTGAAAATTTCTTTTTATTCTTTCTCTTTAAGCCAGGGATATCCAATCTTTTCCGCAAAGGGCCGGTGTGGGTGCAGGTTTTCTTTTCAACCAAGAAGTAGCCACACCTTCTCTCTGTTTCAATCACTGATTTAAAAAAAAAAAAAAAAAAAAAAGAAAAAAGGAAAGGGAAAAAAAACACTAGAATGCACATTAGTGTTTCAATTTGAAGCCAGGTGGCAGCCATCTTGGTGAGACCACCTTGCTTT